>CADDXY010001205.1:23985-37949 GCA_902810495.1 Petrochromis trewavasae
CTCAAGCTGTTAAAGTAGGTTTTAAAAGAAAGGCAAATAAGGTTAGATGTGGTTCTAGGAACAAACAACATGGTTAGTAGGAAGAAGTCGGGAAGGATTATAGAGTGCGTGCTTATAAATTGTCTTCATGATTCAGGGAATTGAAGTTTTTATTAGCAAGCAATTTGTTTTTACATACTACTTTCTGTTGTCAGGTAAAGAAATATCATTATTAAAGCAGAGGGACTGATTGAATGGAATTAGATATTGTACAAGTATTGTCTAAATTTTAGGAATACTACTGTGTCAACATTGTGGAAAAAAGCAGGGCGAGAATGAATATATGACAAAGCTAATTGGATCAGTGTAAATTAAAAACATGTACAAGAATATGACAGATGTAGGAATGTTTAGCTGTTTTAGAGTTGAGAAATGTGTTAATGTGTGTATCTAGTATTATTGTAGAGAAACTGACACTGCCCTCAATGTAATAAAGGCCTGATTGTGTCATGAACTTAGGAGTAGATTTTAGGAGACCCTCCCCAGTTGGACTGTTAAACTAAGACAAACAGGAGTTAATGCTGAGTGGAAATTCCCCAGGGATATCTGGGTGGGGGTCTCAACATTTGTAACTGGATAACTGTGGTTGAAGGGAGATGTTTTTTTATGACCTCTAGGGAGTCACCTACACCCACAGTGTTTTAACTGTCACACACACGACATCCACACGCACACTCACTCATGTGCACTCACACATACACACAGGTACGCGCATACACTCACTCACGAGCACTCACATAGACACGCGGGAAAAGTATGTAAACATAGCACTTAGTTTTATGGCACCTTGTAGAGGGTTTAGAAGGGGGTCACTTATACAAAACTGCATGTAACAGACAAAGGAGTTGAGATCTGCAGAGAAAGTCCGGGGTCCTGTACATCTCCCTTCTAGAAGGTGTAATCAATAAATGTGTATTAATAAAAGTGTTGTTAATTGACTACTGAGTCCCGGTGTTCTTTCTGGAGTCCTGACGAATATACAAACCGGGGTGAAACTGCTTTTGCAACAATTTTGGTGCCGTGAAACCCGGGATTCGCTCGAGGCCCAGAGAGGAATTGGCAGAGCTGAGATCGTGAAACGAGGCAAACAGAGAGCTAGCTCACATGATTAAAGGTAAGCACGACCTGTTTATTTTCGAACCGTGCGTATTGTTTAAAGCCTAAATTATCTGTTCGCTAAGTTGAACGAATCGCAGTGTAAATTCACTCAACAGAAAAAAAGGCAGCTAGGGTCCGTCCCAGTGTGCAAGAGACTTTTGTTAAGAACTCCAAGTTGATGTTTAGCGCCCCGTAAGAACATCTCAGTGCGTTAAAGCAGGAGACGTTTGTTACGGATTAGTAGAATCGGTGTTTCATCCATCTTAGTTATTAGGAAAAAAGTGGCGGTGTTGTGATCCGTCCTCGTGCGTTCAAGCAGGAAACTTGTGTTACTATTAGTTAGAAAGCGGGGTTTAAGGCCTCGTCGCCAGCTGAGGGCCGTGTGTGCTCCGAGTTTGGCAACTCCACCCTCCTTCGGACACGTCGTTGGGACCTGTGGGACAGGAGCCGGGGTGGTGACCTGGGCACCGTGGGCGCCTTAAATAACTAAAGCTAGGTGTTGGATCCTAGTCACGGTTGATAACCTGCATGAGAGTGGGGGCAAGTTGCTTTGTTAGTGAGAGAACGACTGCTTGGCTCGGCCCACTGACTGCAGTGTGTGTAGACTGTGTAGTATGTGTGAAAGCGCTGTTAGAGTCGGCGTCTCGTCTGAAGTACGGGAGTCAATTAAAGTAACAAAAACAATTTGTGTCTAAAAATGTGTGTTTGTGGTGTGCAAAAATTGCGGCAGGAGGCCGTGTCACGTATTGTTGCAAGCTGTGAAGTCAATTGGGGGGTTTAATTTGGTTTTATTTTTTTATGGGGAAGAGAAACTGCGGTATCCAGTCCGTGGCACAGTTTGAATAATTCGTGAGGCAAATGTGGCGTGATCTGAAGATCGTGAGCCTAATTGTCCTAGTTAGGTTGAGGTGTATAAGAGCGGACGGGACCCACTCTGTGTGCGGATCAGGGCGTTGTCCTGAATCAGCAGAAGTGTCTCGCAGAAAGTTTGTATGGGACTGCGAGAAGCATGAGGTGTGTGTGAGCCAGCCTCGAGGGGCGGGTTCACAGGCGGAACAAAGGAGGAGTAAAGTGTGTGTGTATGAGAGAGAAAGAAAGGTGGGGGCGAGTGACCAGCCGGTGAGTGTGCGTGAATTCCTTGATGACAAATAGGGAGAAAAGTACATTAGTTGATTTTCTGTGAAATAATAATAGTCAAGAAATCAAAGTGATCAAATAGGAGAAAATGAACTAAAGTAAATAAAGCAAATTAAAAAGTGGATTAGCATTAAAGTAATGATAAATAAATTGATAAAATTAATAGTGACTTACCTGCTCTCATTTAATGATGGTAAATTTGATTCTTTTTACTGAATCGAGTTTTAATGAGTCACTCACCAATGTGAATCGGGTTTTTTGAGTCATTTGATTCATTAAGTCAGTTGACCAGAGAGTGCAAAAAATGTACATTTTTATGTATATCCTACTTCTAATATGAGTGATTCTGAAAGAAAACAACTATTTTATAGAGCAAAAAACAGCAAAGACATTTCTAAAATTAAGCAATTTCCTATCAAAATTGCTTAATAAACATTTATTTTGTTTATTTTTATTTTATTAGTATTTTCCTTAAATGTGTTAAATATATATTTTCTCATCTAAATGTCTACTGAGCTGTGAGCCAGGGGCGGTAATGCACCTTAACATTGGTTGCCAACCAAGAAGAAGAAGAAGCTGTGAGCCAGGAGGGAGGGGGTTGTCCCTACCCGATCCGTACCGGAAACCCGATCGGTACCCCGCATGCGCGAAAGGTGTCTACTTCCGGTCGAAGCATTTTACGATAGTTACAGGTCAGAGTATCTGTTAAGATGTTAAGAATAACAAGTATCTCTTAAAATGTTTCCGATAATGAAACATTTAATATAATGTAGACAAAAACAAAAAAATAAAAAGATAGTGACAGATCGGGACTCCCGATCCTTACTGCGCATGTGCAAAGTCGGACCGTACAAATCGGGTCTACCCGATCCGTACGCGCATGTGCAGGGGTTTTCTTCTTCTGTTCGTTTAATGCAGTGTACTCCCCAGTGTACGAGGATACCGCTGACTGAGCAATGAACCCTATTGTAAACTGAATTAGCGTCATTACAAACGTGTGTTAAATTTGATTTAGTGATAATCGAGTGTGTTTATGCTTGTCTGTGTGGAGAGGATTGTTGGAAAAGTGATGATAATGTCCACTATCACTGTCAATTGCCAGTAAACACTTCATCTGGCTGCTGAATCTTCACGTGACATATTATAAAGTCTGTATTATTACCTCTGTCATTAGGCACCATTCTTCTTATTTTACGGCGCTGTTGTTCAATCGGGGAATGCTCTCTGTTGAGGAGAAAAGCAAAAATTTGTTGCGGATACGGATTATCCATTGTTTAAATGTCCTGGTAGTCGAAAAGGAGGCAGAGCTGTTGAGAAATGCTAGGAGCTAACTGGGCGCTAACCGTATCATTCAAATATATTGAATGTCGCAATGTTGGCAAAGAGAGGAAGTGACGTAAGATTTGCACATGCGGGGTACCGATCGGGTTTCCGGTACGGATCGGGTAGTGACAAGGGGGTTAGTGAGTCCTGAGTGATTTGCTCGCTCTATGATTCAGCACAGGAGGGAGGGGGTTAGTGAGTCCTGAGTGATTCGCTTATGCTACTATTCAGCACAGGAAGGGAGGGGGTGAGTAGCTCAAATGTGTTGTTAGCATGTTAGCAGAGCGATGCTACTGTGAACTGAGGAGCTATTGTCTTGATGTGAGCTTCTACTCAGGGTTTTTTCTTCCAGTTCAGAGCAGAAATTTTTTTGTTAAGATACTGGATGTTGTGTTTTTCTCCCACTACCCGATCCGTACCGGAAACCCGATCGGTACCCTGCATGTGCAAATCTTACGTCACTTCCTCTCTTTGCCAACATTGCGACATTCAATATATTTAAATGATACGGTTAGCGCCCAGTTAGCTCCTAGCATTTCTCAACAGCTCTGCCTCCTTTTCGACTACCAGGACATTTAAACAATGGATAATCCTTATCCGCAAAAGAGAGAGCACCACTCATTTCGTGTCTGCTCATTCAGAACTTTTACATATTACACCTGACAAGAGCTTTTGGATTTAGGACTACAAAACTTGATCTGTTTTATCAGTAACCTTTGGCTTATCCCTGAAATATGAAGAACACCAGATGCTTCGCAGGCTGCTCCGTCGACTGGAAGTGCTCGAAGACAGCACAGGGACCATAAACAAAGGCAGGGGAAATGCGGACAGCTAACAGCTAAGCTAAGGCTAACACCATGCCGCATTTCTCTACCCAGCATTTTGCTTGCTAACATGCAGCCCCTGGTGAATAAAATGGATGAGTTACAACTGTGGATCACTGACAACAGGACACTTGTGAACTGTAATGTCGTGTTAAGTCATGTGCATGTTAGGTCAGCCCATAACTGCTCTACCACCATCACACTGGCACTCCACAGAGCTGTGTGCTGAGCTCATTCCTCTATCACCTTTTCACCCATGACTGCAGACCTAGGGATGGATCTAACTCATTCATCAGTTGTGCAGATCACATGACAGTGATTGGTTTCATCAGTGACAATGATGAGTCTGGCTACATTGAAGAGGTAAAGCAACTAGCTATGTGGTGCGCTGACAATAACCTGCTCCTGAATACCAGAAAAACCAAAGAGCTCATTGTGGACTTCAGGAGAGAGAAGAGAGACACCCATGTCTCCATCTACGTAAAGGGCACAGCTGTTGAATGGGTCTCCACCTTCAACTTCTTGGGGATCCACATATCTGAGAGCCTATCCTGGTCAAGGCTCATCAGGCTCATCAGCGCCTCTTTTTCCTGAGGACACTGATATACTAACATTCTGGTAACTTCTACCGCTTCTACCGCTGTGTGCAGAGAGCATCCTGACCAACTGTGTTACAAGTATGGGAATTTCTCTGTTGCTGATTGAAAGACACTGCAGTGGGTGGTGAAAACCACCCAACACATCACAGGAACTCCACTTCCTGCTATTGAGGATGTCCACAAGAAGAGACATCTACGCTGAGCATGCATCATTCTCAGGAACTTCTCCCATCCTGACAATAAACTCTTCCAGCTACTTTCCTCCGGAAGACGCTGCAGGACCCCACTGACTAAAGCCAGCAGATTTAGGAACAGCATCTTCCCCACAGCTGTCACCCAACTGTCTCCCCTGAGTCTCCCGCCTTTCCATCCACGATCATTAGCACTTCTACACTCCTCTTCCCCCTTATCCCTCCCAATGACTGTGATCATGACTGCCATTCATTCTCAACATTCATGCTCACATTGGTTATTTCTATAGTTTTAGGATACCGACATAGCATAGTGTCTGTTATAGTGCGTACACTGTTCAGAGCGTTTCACTTCAACTACTGCAGATTTATTCATAGGACTCTGTAGATCTGTTTAACACACACATGGTACATCTGTATATATGCAGCACATGTGTATATTTGTTCATAGAACATCTGTATATGTGCCCATCTGTATAGCAATATAGAACATGCTATAGAGATATCTGTATATCTGTACATTTGTATACAGCAGCACATCTGTACATTACTCTGTAGTTCATCTGTATAGTTCGTCTCTCTGTACATAATCTGTTCATAACTATACCATTATTCTAACCTTATCTGTATATATCAGTATATCTATACATTTGCCCTTAGTACATCTGTATATTTGCTCTCTTCTTATCTGCATATGATCTTCTCTTATTGCACTTGCACTTCTGATTAGTTGCAGACTGTATTTCGCTGTGTAATGACAATAAGGTTGAATACTAAACAAAATACTATGTGACTATTTCAGTGGTTGTACGTTTTCAGTCTTTTTCAGTGATTCAGTTTCCACAATAAAACCTTTTCATTTTTCTCAGGAGGACTTTCCACTCTACCTCCCCACTCCAGAGAATACCACTTTGTGAACCAGCTGATGACCTGGACCGAAGCTCAGAGTTACTGCAGAGAACATTTCACTGACTTGGTCACCATCTACAACAGCAACATCAACCAACTGCTTTTCTCAATGTCACCAAGGATCAATGATTGGGTTGGATTGGACTTTATGATGATAGTTACAGCTGGAAGTGGTCCATGGAGGGAAAACTTTTATATGTTGGCAGCACACATGAATTTATGATCTGGGCTAACGGCCAACCAAACAATGAAAATGCAAAGGAATACTGTGTGGCTCTTCAGGGACAAACACAGATGAATGATAGACCCTGTGGAGCTTCTTACCCTTTCCTGTGTTACAATGGTAGGAAAAAAGATTTGTTGCCCTAGTTATCCCTACAATTTTAGGAGATTCATAATGTGTGTTTGAAAATTCATCCTTTTTTAATCTTTCACAGCAAAAAACACAAGTTATATCTTAGTGAATGAGAGCCGCTCCTGGTCAGCAGCTCAGTCGTACTGCAGGACATACCACACAGACCTGACCAGTATAAGAAGCAAAGAGGAGAAATCCAACATCACGCTCACTTTGAATGGATCAGGGGTTCAGTATGTGTGGATTGGTCTCTACAGGGATCCCTGGGCCTTCTGGTCTGACAACACAACCTCCACATTCACTAACTGGTGGTCCTCTCAGCCTGATAACCAATTCAATTGAGTACTGTGGAGCATTTATTTAAGTCAGGGAATGGGCTGATGGCTCTTGTGAGACTCTTTTTTCTGTTTCACAGGTGAGGTCCAGAATGCAAACACTGTAAGATCCTGTCATCATGTAAAACACTAATGTTTGTGTTTTTATATGTGGTTCATTTTTAGCAGTGACAAAGCAAACAGTGGTGAAAATGAAGCTTCAGTCAGAGGCAGACATGCACAGCACAGAGATCCAGCAGCAGGTTTCACAGCAGGTCAGCAGTTCAGTCACCAACACAAACTTGACACAAGTTCAAACTATGCTTCATGTTTTTCATCATCTGCACATTTTGTCCAGCTGTCAGGCCTCATGCTGTCAGAAGGACTGACAGACTTCAGGATTCGTTGGAGGAAAGTCCAGAGTTACCGTGACGACCAGTCAAGAAGCAGGATGTGGACGGTGACTGCAAAACTGAAGACTGACTGGACTGAACCACTTCATGTGTGAAGTTAATAACATGCTGTGCTGAGCTGTCTCATCCTTTGAATCTTTCAATATTTCAGAGTGTAAAGTTCCACCAACAGCTCATTTGTTCAGCTGCAGTTGTAGTTTGGTAGAAATTCTTTAATCAGAGGTCCACTCACTAGTTTTCCTGATAGGCTCTAGTCTCTTGTTTTGTTTTGCAGCATCTCTTTCAACACTTTAGACTCTGTCCTTCTGTGGACGTCACTGCACAGGCTTTGTCTGTGTGCAGTTTGTTAGGATCCATAGTTCTGTTTCATTCTGACAGCAACCTCTGGTGTCTTAAATAAATGGTAAAGAAAACAATGGATCATGTAGGCAGATATACACGAAGTAATACTTAATGACTGAGTCCTCTGTGGGTTTTTACACAGAGTAATAAATCAGGTAACATTGTTACAGATCCATGAACACAAAAACCTTTGACGCTGGAAGTTTTTTGTTTCTTCTGTTTGAATGTTTGAGGTCCATGTTAAAATCAGAGGTATTCAACTGTAAAAGGCCTGAATGTGATTTCTTCAGTCTAGGAAAGAACAGCTGTAGTGGAAACGGGAAGGCTAAGAAAAAAAACCTGACTGAAAACTCCAGAGAAACATATATATATTTAGTTAAACTGGTCTTGGGAACTATGTTATACATATGTTGCACTTATGCTTTATAGTAGAATTGTGTTTAATATGTAACTTTACCACTTTATATATACTATTGCATATTTTTAGCATATGATATTGTACTTTATAAATGCATTATAAATGTCCACAATATCAATCGGAGCTTTGTTGTAAAGTGTGAAACATGTCACCATTTATTTATGACCAAAAAAACATTTGTAAAAGTATAATTGGGCCTTACTATAAAAAGTAGAAAGCACCTACAGTTATTTATTATTGCTAAACTTACATGCAAGCCTTTTAAAGATAGATAAAACTATATAAAGGAAACACATCATATCCCTAAATTCACCACTGGCATAAAACAAAGGAATGCATGCCATGAAAGAGTTTGGGTCTTAGGAGGTTAAAATGTGTGAATGACAAAATTCAGCCATAATAAAATTGTTTATGGGAGAAATGACAACAGAGAAGAATAAAAATTGATACAAAGTAATGGCATAACCTATATGCTAATTAGTGAATGACATCATAATCTAAATGTTGTTAACTTTGTTTTGGAAAGATTATGATAAATGAATGATAACTAGTTCTAGTTGGAGCTATGATCTTATGAACTATGAAAATGAATCAATCAAGTTAGACCTGGCTGAACTGAATTTGGAACCAGATGTCTTTAGGAATGAACTGTCACAACACTTAAAGTTAACTGACTAAAATCTTTTAATCAACACAATGGCAGTAAGGGAATTCCACTGGGATTTATAAATTATGTAATGTTTATTTGAAGACTGTAAAATAAAAAATAATGCGTATGGAACAAGTCTAGTTTCATACTTGTAAGGAATGATAGCTGACTTCGGAGGAAATCTCTCTCTCCTTCCAATTCTTCAATTCTTATCTTTTGCCACTCCAGTTTCTCCTTAATAAAAGTTTCTCTCGCTCCATGTTAAGAAGGGCAGTTGCAGTAGAGCAGGATTAGAAGAAGAATCTAAGGAACAAACAATTATTAAATTACAGTGCTAAAATAAGTTCTAATCTAAACTTGGGAAACTCAAATAAAATATTGATTAAAAGCGGATACAACTTGATTTTATAAAAAGCCACGTTGTAAAAAAGTTGGGAGACATACACTTATGGTGGTTCAGACATTTCTAAAACAAGGTAAATAATCCTTATGTGTACTGCCGTACTGGGGTGTTTAATATAAATATAATGATGCACATAAACAAAACATAAAAACTAAAATTGGCAACTAAGTGATATCAAACGTTTGGAATAATCAATAGTAATAGTTCACATGTTATGTCATGTTAGTTAGCCACCGTAGCTAGCAGCCAAATGGCTCGGTAGCTAGGTAGCTAGCATTATAGTCACCGTCATGTTTAACTGCTGATGCCGTTGGCTTACTGCAATTTAGATCATCCAGTCTCTGCTTTTTGTATCTCTTCAGATAGTGGTGTACACGTGAGAAGTGGAACAAAAATCATGCATGATTCCAAACATTTTTTACAAATAAATAACTGAAAAGTGGGGTGTGCGCAATTATTCAGTCCCCTGAGTCAATACTTTGTAGAACCACCTTTTGCTGCAATTACAGCTGCCAGTCTTTTAGGGTCTGTCTCTACCAGCTTTGCACATCTAGAGACTGAAATTTTTTTTTTTTGCCTGTCCCGTTTGGCTCTTTTGCCATCAGAATTATTGTCTAAAGGTGAGGAAAGATGCCCAACGGATTTACTTTACCAAATCGACCAACTCAGCCTTGCCATTTATTGTTTATTTTATTTTAACCTGATAAATACGGGACAGACTTGACTGGGGAAAAGAAAGGGGAGAAAGAAAGAGGGAAAGGAAAACAGCAGAGAAGAGGAATTGTAATAAAGGGCAAAAAAACAAAAACAACAAAATAAGCAGACAAAAAATACATATATCAATCACCCGGATCACCTGTTGAGAAAGAAAAAAGAAAACAAGCAGAAGAAAAAGAGAGCAATAGAATAAACAACATCATGATGATCTATGGGAATATAACAGTAAAATACTAAATATTAAACATTATTGTGCAGCACGTAAGATCGACAGCGCACAGTGTGCTTTGAGGTAGGAGCCAAAAAGGGTGTAGTTTGTATGTGTGAGCCCTCGTGTGTACACCTGTGAGCATGAGCGCGCTTGTATTTAAAAGGTTACCTCATGTAATGATCTGCTAGAGGGTGTGGGCAGCCACAGCCCCGTCCTCCAGGGCATGAAGCACACCGTAAAAAAAATCCTAAAAAAACAGTAATATTCTGGCAGCTGGGGCGCCAAAATAATACCAGAAAATAACAGAAAATAACTTTCTATGAAAATACGGTTATTTTCAGTAATGACAATACAGTTTGTTGCCCTAATTTTACATTTTTTTTCATTTACATTTCATTTACATTTCAAAAGGGATTTTGCCTTTTTCAAGTGCTTTTAACATTAAATTAGGAACATTTTAATGTGATTAAACAATGAAATTACCTATAAACAAGGTCAATGAATGCGGCAATATGAATCATAATACGTAAATGTACAGAAAACTTAAATAATAATGGATTGCATTCATATAGTGTTCGTCTTGTAATTGGAAGGTTGCCGGTTCAAGCCCCGGCTCCGACAGTCTCGGTCGTTGTGTCCTTGGGCAAGACACTTCACCCGTTGCCTACTGGTGGTGGTCAGAGGGCCGGTGGCGCCAGAGTCCGGCACCTCTGTCAGTGCGCCCAGGGCGGCTGTGGCTACACTGTAGCTTGCCATCACCAGTGTATGAATGTGTGTGTGAATGGGTGGATGATTGTGTATAGTGTAAAGTGCTTTGGGGTCCTTAGGACCAAGTAAAGTGCTATACAAATACAGACCATTTACCAGTTTACAGTTGTGCCATACTCCTTCCATTTCTGAATGATCGCTTGAACAGTGCTCCGTGGGATGTTCAACTTGGGAAATCTTTTTGTAGCCTAAGCCTGCTTTAAATTTCTCAATAACTTTATCCCTGACCTGTCTGGTGTGTTCTTTGGACTTCATGGTGTTGTTGCTCCCAATATTCTCTTAGACAACCTCTGAGGCGTCACAGAGAGCTGTATTTGTACTGACCAGTGTTGTCAAGTTACTTGAAAAAAGTAATCAGTAACTAATTACTGATTACTTCCCCAAAAAAGTAATCCTGTTACTTTACTGATTACTTATTTTCAAAAGTAATTAATTACTTAGTTACTTAGTTACTTTTTAAAAACACGATTTACAACCTGAATAGGTGATAAAGCGATAGATCTTTCAGCCCAATTCTACTTTTTCTCATAATCCATCATACAAAATGTAATCAAATGGAAAAGTCTCTTTTTAAAACTTGTTTTATTAGTTTTAATCTTTTAACTTTATGCATCAAGCAAAAATTTAATTATATGCAACATTCTCTTACTGGAAGAAATTTGTTTAATATTTAAACCTATTTTCTGCACATTCCAGCACATAAAATATATATATTTTTTGTGTTCACACTCAGTCTTTCAAAGAGATGCAAGTAAAACATTCCAATAAAAATGATTCATGTTAGTGGCTGTAATGTGACAAAACGTGGAAAGGTTCAAGGGGGCCGAATACTATTGCAAGCCACTTTAAATTACTCATTATTTCCACCTGAATGTCTTTGGGAATGAGATTGCACACCAGAATGGAAGGAAAGCAAACTAAATATAAGGCACTGAGGCTCATTAAATGGCTGCAGAAGAAACACCTGCTAAAGAAGAAGCTTAGATGTCCTGTTTGTCACTATAAGATGAAAATGATTTCCGTGGTTAAGAAACACCAATATATGTGGAATTTATAATGCATGATAATGTAGTGCATGTAGTAAATATAACAAAATATTTCTATATTATCAAGGCAAGAGGCAGCATTAACCCCTTTTCCTTTATTATTATTTTCTTCATACTTAATTTTGTGATTATTTTTTCAAATAATGTTCATGTTTAAGGGTCCATTTTACTTAACTCATTGGTATGTTCTCAGGTGCTGCCAAAGAGCAAGTCATAGGAAAACTTCCAGACAATTAGAACTGGCTCCCTCTTTGAGGAATCAAAATCATCTCTTTCAGTTGGATGAAGTTCATTTACAGGTATATGTAGATGTAAACATGAATGGCAATGCACCTTTCATAAATGAACACCAATACAAGACTTGTGAAATAATTCTCTCAATTTCTGCCAGAGTGCTCAGGCTCAGGCAAATAGATATGATCGATGATGAAGTGGCTGGCAGAACACTAAGTTGCATGGCAAGACACATTCGACATGTTTGTATATGTGCAATTAAAAGACACAGAATAAACAATGGACACCGCCTTGGTGGTTACAGAGAATTTGTGGTTATAGATGAACGCTGTCTCCGTCATCAGCGAAAGGTTGGTAAACTCTCAGACATGTTTCTTAGAATCAATGCAGATCTGAACGTGTCCTCTAAACATGGAAAAAATAAAATTTAACAGATATAAAAATGCATTGCTGTACGTCACTGATCATCAATAAAATAAGATAGAGGGCTTGAACTGTTCTTTTTTTACATTTGATCTTTTTCAGCTTGTAATTCACATGAGAGAAGGTATAGGACAGAAGACTGCAGAAACTAGTGATGCGCGAATCATGAACGAATCGTTCAATACTCGAGAATCACTTTACTGACTCATGAATCATGATGCACAAGCCCAACTGACTCATCCCTTTTGCTGTTAGCAAACTAATTTCATTAGTAGAAATATATCTAGCTTATAATTAAAATTGTGGAGAAAAACACAACATCCAGTATCTTAACAAAAAAATTTCTGCTCTGAACTGGAAGAAAAAACCCTGAGTAGAAGCTCACATCAAGACAATAGCTCCTCAGTTCACAGTAGCATCGCTCTGCTAACATGCTAACAACACATTTGAGCTACTCACCCCCTCCCTTCCTGTGCTGAATAGTAGCATAAGCGAATCACTCAGGACTCACTAACCCCCTCCCTCCTGTGCTGAATCATAGAGCGAGCAAATCACTCAGGACTCACTAACCCCCTTGTCACTACCCGATCCGTACCGGAAACCCGATCGGTACCCCGCATGCGCAAATCTTACGTCACTTCCTCTCTTTGCCAACATTGCGACATTCAATATATTTGAATGATACGGTTAGCGCCCAGTTAGCTCCTAGCATTTCTCAACAGCTCTGCCTCCTTTTCGACTACCGGGACATTTAAACAATGGATAATCCGTATCCGCAACAAATTTTTGCTTTTCTCCTCAACAGAGAGCGTTCCCCGATTGAACAACAGCGCCGTAAAATAAGAAGAATGGTGCCTAATGACAGAGTTAATAATACAGACTTTATAATATGTCACGTGAAGATTCAGCAGCCAGATGAAGTGTTTACTGGCAATTGACAGTGATAGCGGACATTATCATCACTTTTCCAACAATCCTCTCCACACAGACAAGCATAAACACACTCGATTATCACTAAATCAAATTTAACACACGTTTGTAATGACGCTAATTCAGTTTACAATAGGGTTCATTTGCTCAGTCAGCGGTATCCTCGTACACTGGGGAGTACACTGGCATTAAACGAACAGAAGAAGAAAACCCCTGCACATGCGCAGTACGGATCGGGTAGACCCGATTTGTACGGTCCGACTTTGCACATGCGCAGTAAGGATCGGGAGTCCCGATCTGTCACTATCTTTTTATTTTTTTGTTTTTGTCTACATTATATTAAATGTTTCATTATCGGAAACATTTTAAGAGATACTTGTTATTCTTAACATCTTAACAGATACTCTGACCTGTAACTATCGTAAAATGCTTCGACCGGAAGTAGACACCTTTCGCGCATGCGGGGTACCGATCGGGTTTCCGGTACGGATCGGGTAGGGACAACCCCCTCCCTCCTGGCTCACAGCTTCTTCTTCTTCTTGGTTGGCAACCAATGTTAAGGTGCATTACCGCCCCTGGCTCACAGCTCAGTAGACATTTAGATGAGAAAATATATATTTA
>CADDXY010001205.1:37974-48099 GCA_902810495.1 Petrochromis trewavasae
GACACATTTAAGGAAAATACTAATAAAATACAAATAAACCAAATAAATGTTTA
The DNA here is from genome assembly GCA_902810495.1 of Petrochromis trewavasae. Classification (NCBI taxonomy): domain Eukaryota; kingdom Metazoa; phylum Chordata; class Actinopteri; order Cichliformes; family Cichlidae; genus Petrochromis; species Petrochromis trewavasae. The sequence goes on from CADDXY010001205.1 coordinate 38,028, forward strand.
TTAAGCAATTTTGATAGGAAATTGCTTAATTTTAGAAATGTCTTTGCTGTTTTTTGCTCTATAAAATAGTTGTTTTCTTTCAGAATCACTCATATTAGAAGTAGGATATACATAAAAATGTACATTTTTTGCACTCTCTGGTCAACTGACTTAATGAATCAAATGACTCAAAAAACCCGATTCACATTGGTGAGTGACTCATTAAAACTCGATTCAGTAAAAAGAATCAAATTTACCATCATTAAATGAGAGCAGGTAAGTCACTATTAATTTTATCAATTTATTTATCATTACTTTAATGCTAATCCACTTTTTAATTTGCTTTATTTACTTTAGTTCATTTTCTCCTATTTGATCACTTTGATTTCTTGACTATTATTATTTCACAGAAAATCAACTAATGTACTTTTCTCCCTATTTGTCATCAAGGAATTCACGCACACTCACCGGCTGGTCACTCGCCCCCACCTTTCTTTCTCTCTCATACACACACACTTTACTCCTCCTTTGTTCCGCCTGTGAACCCGCCCCTCGAGGCTGGCTCACACACACCTCATGCTTCTCGCAGTCCCATACAAACTTTCTGCGAGACACTTCTGCTGATTCAGGACAACGCCCTGATCCGCACACAGAGTGGGTCCCGTCCGCTCTTATACACCTCAACCTAACTAGGACAATTAGGCTCACGATCTTCAGATCACGCCACATTTGCCTCACGAATTATTCAAACTGTGCCACGGACTGGATACCGCAGTTTCTCTTCCCCATAAAAAAATAAAACCAAATTAAACCCCCCAATTGACTTCACAGCTTGCAACAATACGTGACACGGCCTCCTGCCGCAATTTTTGCACACCACAAACACACATTTTTAGACACAAATTGTTTTTGTTACTTTAATTGACTCCCGTACTTCAGACGAGACGCCGACTCTAACAGCGCTTTCACACATACTACACAGTCTACACACACTGCAGTCAGTGGGCCGAGCCAAGCAGTCGTTCTCTCACTAACAAAGCAACTTGCCCCCACTCTCATGCAGGTTATCAACCGTGACTAGGATCCAACACCTAGCTTTAGTTATTTAAGGCGCCCACGGTGCCCAGGTCACCACCCCGGCTCCTGTCCCACAGGTCCCAACGACGTGTCCGAAGGAGGGTGGAGTTGCCAAACTCGGAGCACACACGGCCCTCAGCTGGCGACGAGGCCTTAAACCCCGCTTTCTAACTAATAGTAACACAAGTTTCCTGCTTGAACGCACGAGGACGGATCACAACACCGCCACTTTTTTCCTAATAACTAAGATGGATGAAACACCGATTCTACTAATCCGTAACAAACGTCTCCTGCTTTAACGCACTGAGATGTTCTTACGGGGCGCTAAACATCAACTTGGAGTTCTTAACAAAAGTCTCTTGCACACTGGGACGGACCCTAGCTGCCTTTTTTTCTGTTGAGTGAATTTACACTGCGATTCGTTCAACTTAGCGAACAGATAATTTAGGCTTTAAACAATACGCACGGTTCGAAAATAAACAGGTCGTGCTTACCTTTAATCATGTGAGCTAGCTCTCTGTTTGCCTCGTTTCACGATCTCAGCTCTGCCAATTCCTCTCTGGGCCTCGAGCGAATCCCGGGTTTCACGGCACCAAAATTGTTGCAAAAGCAGTTTCACCCCGGTTTGTATATTCGTCAGGACTCCAGAAAGAACACCGGGACTCAGTAGTCAATTAACAACACTTTTATTAATACACATTTATTGATTACACCTTCTAGAAGGGAGATGTACAGGACCCCGGACTTTCTCTGCAGATCTCAACTCCTTTGTCTGTTACATGCAGTTTTGTATAAGTGACCCCCTTCTAAACCCTCTACAAGGTGCCATAAAACTAAGTGCTATGTTTACATACTTTTCCCGCGTGTCTATGTGAGTGCACATGAGTGAGTGTGCGTGTGGATGTGTGTGTGTGACAGTTAAAACACTGTGGGTGTAGGTGACTCCCTAGAGGTCATAAAAAAACATCTCCCTTCCAGACCACAGTTATCCAGTTACAAATGTTGAGACCCCCACCCAGATATCCCCAAGTAAGCATCCAAATTTAAATCGGGTAAGGTCTGATACTCTTATGGTTACATTTTTGTGGTTATCAAATGGTAAGTCTGAGCAAAAACAGGAAATAAACAGTACAACATTTTGTTCAGGGGAGGTTTTTTTTTTTTTGCTTTGCATCTCCTCACTTTCTTTTTTACCATTTGTTTAAGTCAGCAGAGGTTACTGTCACAATCAAACAGAAATATGGCTCCTAATAAACTGCTTGCACAAAAAGCCAGAACAGTGTCTATAGTGCTGAGACAGATGAATTCAAGAAACTACAGCCTACAAAAACTTCAAGATGAACCACAAAATTAGTGCATGGACCTCTGATTAAAAGATTTCTGAAAAACTACAACCGTAGCTGAACAAACAAGTTATTGGTGGCACTTCTGCAATTAATATACTTTGAAATAAAAGATTTAAAGGATGAGACAGCTCAGCACAGCATGTTATTAACTTCACACATGAAGTGGTTCAGTCCAGTCAGTCTTCAGTTTTGCAGCCACCGTCCACATCCTGCTTCTTTGACTGGTCGTCACGGTAACTCTGGACTTTCCTCCAACGAATCCTGAAGTCTGTCAGTCCTTTTGACAGCATGAGGCCTGACAGCTGGACAAAATGTGCAGATGATGAAAAACATGCAGCATAGTTTGAACTTGTGTCAAGTTTGTGTTTGTGACTGAACTGCTGACCTGCTGTGAAACCTGCTGCTGGATCTCTGTGCTGTGCATGTCTGCCTCTGACTGAAGCTTCATTTTCACCACTGTTTGCTTTGTCACTGCTAAAAATGAACCACATATAAAAACACAAACATTAGTGTTTTACATGATGACAGGATCTTACAGTGTTTGCATTCTGGACCTCACCTGTGAAACAGAAAACATAGGCTATGTCGAAACACAAAGAATCAGACCATGTCCCGTCCCTTAAACTCATTGTTGCACAGTACTGATTTGAAAACTGATTATTAGGCTCAGAAGGCGCCCAGTTAGTGAATGTGGAGGTTGTGTTGTCAGACCAGAAGGCCCAGGGATCCCTGTAGAGGCCAATCCACACATACTGAACCCCTGATCCATTCAAAGTGAGCGTGATGTTGGATTTCTCCTCTTTGCTTCTTATACTGGTCAGGTCTGTGTGGTATGTCCTGCAGTACGACTGAGCCGCTGACCAGGTTTGGTTCTCCATCACTAAGATGTAACTTGTATTTTTGGCTGTGAACGAATAAAAAGGATGAATTTTCAAACACACATTATGAATCTCATAAAATTGTAGGATAACTAGGGCAAGAAATCTTTTTTCCTACCATTGTAACACAGGAAAGGGTAAGAAGCTCCACAGGGTCTATCATCCATCTGTGTTTGTCCCTGAAGAGCCACACAGTATTCCTTTGCATTTACACAGTTTGGTTGGTCGTTAGCCCAGATCAAAAATTCATGTTTACTGCCAACATTAAAAAGTTTTCCCTCCATGGACCACTTCCAGCTGTAACGATCATCATAGAGCCCTATCCAAGCAATGTCATTAATGTTTTCTTTCATTGAGAAAAGCAGTTGGTTGATGTTGCTGTTGTAGATGGTGACCAAGTCAGTGAAGTGTTCTCTGCAGTAACTCTGAGCATCAGTCCGGTTCATCAGCATTTTCACAAAGTGGTATTTTCTGGAGTGGGGAGGAAGAGTGGAAAGTCCTCCTGAGAGAAATATAAATATAAAAATATAAAGGGCCTTTCTCAATATGCATATTTGTGCGTACTTGCGTTCTCGTGTACTCGTGATACGTCATCAGTCGGAGACCAAGTACTGTTCCAATTCGAAGTAGGCATCAAGCCGAGAACGCGAAAAAGTCCCGGATGTGTTCTCGCTCCGTCTGTTTTATCAAGCATGCATTGGTCGTGGTAAATATCCCAGAATGCATTTTGTCCAAAACTCAAACGCGGCAATGGCGGACGAGCGGGGCTAAAAACTTTTAAATATTACTCTTTCTGGGTCACAAAATAAACTTTTAAGTTATTTTCAAGCGAGAATGCAGCTGTGTAAACTTCAAATATCTGCTCGATTTATCAAGATATCAGATATTTCCAAACGCGCTCAGACGTTTTCGGAGACGTCTGTGACCCGCCAGCTCCATAGCAGACAGCGAGGTCGAGGGTTATTAGAGCCGGCGAGAACAGCGGACACCCGGCACATCGTTTTCAACCCCCCCGCAGTCTTTTCGCTACTCAGGATAAACAAACCCCAAACCCCAGTAGCTGTCTATTGTATTGAATGTCCACTAAAATAAAAATAAAAGCGTTCTAACATCTCACCTGCTTGTTTTTATTAAGGTATGCACACGTATGTACATGTACACTATTTTTATTAAGAGAGATTTCACTACTGAGGTTAAACATGATATATAAGTCACTTAGATCACTTCTAAATGTTAATGTTTGGTTTATTTCAGTGTTTTATTTGTTCCTGAGTAAACCGGTTTGGCTGTGATTAAAGTTAAGCTTCATAACATATTACTCACAGTTAAATTAAGAGGGGGCGGCAGTAAAGACTCCGGACCTGTGACATCATCAAGTACGCTGGTGTTCTTGGCGAGTATGTATTTGCGTACTTGAGAATTGAGAAAGGGCCAAAGTTTTTATTGGTGAAACTGGACTGTTAGACGAATCACTGAAAAGGTTTTAAAAATTAAGCCAATTTAAGCCAATTTAAACATCGGAGCACTTTTGCAAACATGTGATATTTGAGGTTTGAGGCTAACCAAACATCACAAACAATAAAGTAGAATGAGTAGAAATAGAATTTCCGGGTGTTTTACTTTTACTCCTTACATATTTACAGATACAGATTTCTGTTTGTTTTCTTTTTTTTTTTTTACATTTGTGTTATTTGTGTTTGTGTCATTTGTGTTTTAACACATTTTGGAAAGTCTGTATTTCACATCACTGTGTGTTGTCAAACACAAACGTATTTAATCTAAATGAATGGAACAAAAACAGAAAAGAATGTCCAGCTAGAGATTCCACCACCTGGACTTTTAACCATGCAAAGAGATGAAAGAGGCAAAAACATACAGTTGTTTTTGTTTAAACATATGTTGCATATGTTTAAGACAACAGAAAAGAACTATGGTTTTTATGCTATTTATTTTTCTCTTCTCTGTTGTTAAACTGCAACAACTACATGTAATGCAACAATGTACAACTAGTTTTCAACCCTCTGAAGCCAGGCCAAGTGATGGTTCCTGTTGGTTCCTTCAGGTGACACTGTCACTTGGTGTTCACTCTCGCTGTGGTAGAGTATCACTTGCTGTTCCCGTTCCAACCCACAAGGTCCAAATTCGTAGGCTGCATCCTCCTGAGGACCCGGTCTTTGCGGTCTACGTGGGCCGGGTCCTCAGAAGGTCGGGTAAGCCAGAAGTAAACAGCTGTGAAACTGGACGGTCTAGCTTTCACCGCCGTCTCGGTGGAGTTTAATAAACTCAGCCATCTGCTCGTAGCTATATCAAATATAAAAGGACACTGGTGTAAATTCTCAACCATCTCACACTTCTATTTTAAATCAGTTTTCTGTTTGACGTTTATTCAGCGGTGTGAAAACCAAGGAGGAACCCATTGATAAAATGTTATGGTCCTGGGTCGGTGACCCAGTGTTTTTGGTTTTTGTACTTTTACTTTTGATTTCATCATGGTTTGTGACTGTTTGTGTTTTGGGTTTCTGTACTAGTGTTTCTAGCTCCCTAGTTTCGTGGTACTTCCAGAGTCCTGATTATTAGGTTTTGTTAATTGTGTGCTCCCTCTGTTCTGTGTCATCCCTACCTTTGTATCCCCTCTAGTGTAGTCAGGTCTCTGTGTAAAGCCCGCATCTCTGAGTCTGTGTCTTCGCGTGTGTTTTGAGTTTCCTGTTTTATTGTGAAGGTCTGTGTCTTATGCCAGTGTGTTCATTTGCATTTCCCCTGTCTCCTCTTGTCGATCACAATCAGCTGTGCCTCCCTCCTGTGTGTAGTTTCCTCGTTCCCTTCTGTGTATTTATAGTGTGTGTTCACTCATGTTAGTTGCTAGTCCGTCTGTGTTTCTTCCCTGCGTTTTCTCCCGGAGTCGTCCATTCAGGTTTGTTTTGTTAGTCATCCCCAATTAAGGTTTTGCCTTGCTCGCCATATTTCTGTTTGTGCCACCTGTGTTAATAAAAGCTTGCTCACTTCCAAGCCGGTGCCTGCATCTGGATCCTGTCTCACACTCACTACACATCTGCCCCCGCAGCCGTGACATAAAATTTAATTTTATCTAATCTAATAACTTTAATCTATTGATGTTCAGCCTATTAATCAACGAAAGACCAAGACAGACTTTTAATTCATTTGAAAGCCTGATGCTTAGCCTCGTCCACCCCAGCTGTGAAACTCAGAAACCAGTCTTACTTGTTATCATCTATCGTCCACCTGGGCCTTACACAGAGTTTCTCTCTGATTTCTCAGACTTTTTATCTGATTTAGTTCTGAGCTCAGATAAAATAATTATTGTGGGTGATTTTAACATCCATGTAGATGCTAAAAATGACAGCCTCAACATGGCATTTAATCTGTTATTAGACTCAATTGGTTTCTCTCAAAATGTAAAAGAACCCACCCACCACTTTAATCACACTCTAGATCTTGTTTTAACATATGGCATAGAAACTGAACATTTAACAGTGTTTCCTGAAAACCCTCTCCTGTCTGATCATTTCCTGATAACATTTACATTTACAATAATTGATTACACAGCGGTGGAGAGTAGACTTTATCAAAGTAGATGTCTTTCTGAAAGCGCTGTAACTAAGTTTAAGAATATAATCCACCCACTGTTATCATCTTCAATGCCCTGTACCAACACAGAGCAGAGCAGCTATCTGAACACTACCCCAACAGAGGTCGATTCTTTTGTTAATGGTTTTACCTCCTCACTACGTACAACACTGGATACTGTAGCTCCAGTGAAAACTAGCAGATGGCCCCGCCCCTCCCTGAGCCTTGTTCTGCCGGAGGTTTCTTCCTGTTAAAAGGGAGTTTTTCCTTCCCACTGTCGCTAAAGTCTTTGCTCATAGGGGGTCATATGATTGTTGGGTTTTTCTCTGTATGTATTATTGTAGGGTCTACCTTACAATATAAAGTGCCTTGATGTTACTGTTGTAGTAATTTATATAATTTATATAAATTGAATTGAATACAGCAGTCCTACTCAAACGGAGGTACGCGCACCACTAGTGGTACTTTGGCTCTCTCTGGTGGTATGCATGAAATCTCTCAATTTTTTGCGGCTCTGCGTGGTTTGGGAAAAAAAAATATTTTTTCTAAGTAATTAGCTGAAGTGTATTTTATTTATGTTAATTCTTTTTTAAATTGTAGTTCTAACTTGGAAGATTATTGTGATATTGAAATATAACAATAAAATTATATTCTATTATTTTTTGATTGCTCAAAATAAGCGTCACACTTGCGGAAGCCGATATACCCGCCGAAACGCCGTGCCTTTATTGAGACTTTCAACCCCAGGTAAGCCAATTATGGATCTTCGGATCCACATTATGTCAGCAGCTATTCTCCACAGTGAACTATGTTAAAAACAAACACCGCTCACGCCTCACAGATGACAGCTTACAGTCCTGCGTAAAGATGAAAGTGACTTCGTACAGCCCCGATTTGCAGACGCTGTGGGCAGAGGTTCAGAAGCAGAAGTCCCATTGTAAACATATCACGGCAGACCCGATGATGTTTGCATGAACACGCTTTTCAGCATCTCTTTATGACCACTTTTCACACATGGTTGCTGGTGCATACAGGCGGTGTTAAAGCTCACAGCCCGACACACACCAACACAACAGCAGAGAGAGCACAGATGTTAAGGCGGCGAGGCGTGATTGCGGGTGCCGCTCAGGTGCGTCCGCCTCCCCTGCAGCGGCGCTGCAGACCACGCCCCGCCACACACATTAACCAGGTAAAATACATATTTAGGCAGAATTTTGCAAATATCTATTTTTCATTTTTCAGCAGCATAGTGCTTTTTTTCCAATTATTTTCTAAAAGTCAGGTCAAGGCTCCAAAAGCCCAAGCCCAGCTTTATTACTTTTTAATGCTCCAATAAATTCTTTAAAATAAATTCAACATTTTTTTTGTCATAAATTCCTTTTAGAATGTTTATATAATGTTTCAAACAAGTGAATGCAGGTATTTTGGTAAAAGGAGAAAAAGGTTTTGTCTTTGTACTTGTGGCTGATGTTTTAATAAATTACATTTTAAAACCCTTACATGTAATCAAATTACCCAAATGGTTTCAGTCTGTCACTGTGTGTTCATATGCTATAATTTGAATGCTTAAGATAATTATTACTGACCTGAGAGCAGTAGGATGAGCAGTAAACAGGTTTCTTCCATTCTTTGTGTCTGTATAATAGATACAGTCATTACGATTACTGTGCCATATTTATTTATGATATAAGATTTTTATCATTTAAAATTTCTTATCTCCATTCTAATAGCTGCTTGGTATATGTTTAATATGTATATTTGCAAAATAATCATATGCGATAGTTTTTCAATGTTTACATGTATCTATATCTATCATGTCTTAAAAAATGTTTAAATAATCATTTATAAGTTTTATCATTAATAAAGTAATGATGTATAACTTACCTGGCAGTTTATTTTTTCATCTGTTGACTGTTCTTTCAGAGAAGAAGACAAATATGTTTTAAATTATACTTTTTTTATAATTTATTATCAAACATTTAGAATTTTAAATTAGTTTTGAGTGGTACCATGGACCTGCGTCTCTCTGGCTCTGACACAGAGTGCTGCCGCACCCAGACAGTAAACACTTTTATTACATGTCATAAAAACAGAATGTTAACGTGATTGGTCAAAAAGCTCAAAAGCTCATGTTTCATCTCCTGCACCTTTCAGACATCTCCCTATAAGGAGACATTGCTTCTAACATCACCATGGCAACCATCTCTTGTCAGGCCTGTAAAGCGAGCGGTGGCCATTCCCTAATAACTGATTGGTTGCTCTGTTTTTTTCTCTCAGAGAGTCAGCCATACTTCTGGTGCCATCTCTAGTCTAGTCTCTGTCTACTTATGTCCTATAAAAGAATAAATTCTAACATGCCTGAAGCTTTAAACAAGGTTTTTATTTAATCTTCTAACAGATTTTACTGTCAAATGAGGACACCAAAACAGAGTGAATATCCTCTAGAAAATCGAGACGTGAAGTTAATGATAGTTCAGATTAGAGATTGTAGTTAAGGAAACGCTGTAAACTTTTATCTAGTATTACAAGTATTATACTTGTATTGTATGTTCTGAGCTTTGATCAAAGGCAAAATCAGTTTAATGATTATTCACCTTACTTTCTGTAATTTAAGATTAAGATCTCTTATTCGAGATCTCCCAAAATTAAATGTAGCGCCATTTTTCTCTCATGTAACCATACCTATGCTACTTTAAACCCATAAATTCTGTAAGTGACGTGTCTTGATGCTTAAAGAAGCATAAGCAAGGTTACATAAAGGTGAATCGACTTCACCAGCATTCAAATCATTAGGGAATGATTCAGGGAATTGAAGTTTTTATTAGCAAGCAATTTGTTTTTACATACTACTTTCTGTTGTCAGGTAAAGAAATATCATTATTAAAGCAGAGGGACTGATTGAATGGAATTAGATATTGTACAAGTATTGTCTAAATTTTAGGAATACTACTGTGTCAACATTGTGGAAAAAACACAATGTACAAAGCACAATAGAGATTGACAGATGTAGGAATGTTTAGCTGTTTTAGAGTTGAGAAATGTGTTAATGTGTGTATCTAGTATTATTGTAGAGAAACTGACACTGCCCTCAATGTAATAAAGGCCTGATTGTGTCATGAACTTAGGAGTAGATTTTAGGAGACCCTCCCCAGTTGGACTGTTAAACTAAGACAAACAGGAGTTAATGCTGAGTGGAAATTCCCCAGA
>CADDXY010001206.1:5547-48046 GCA_902810495.1 Petrochromis trewavasae
TCAGACACTAGTTCACGGTCCAGTTGTCCTGTGGTCACCAGAGAATAATAGTTTTTAATAGAAGGAACCAACTTAAAGGGGACACCCTGCTGGATGGAGCAGCGGACCTGTCGGTTATTCTCCGAATCTCTGTCCTGCACGTTAATGATGCCCACCTCTGTACCAGATGGGGCGTTCTCGGGTATGGGGTTAGACATTGACTTAACATGTATTACTGGTGCATTGTCGTTCACGTCAGTGACTTCAATACTTAATGTTGAATATGAAACTAACCCTAATCCATCTTTAGCGCTTATCTGCATTTCATATGATGATACTTTTTCGTAATCAATTGCTCCAGCTACTCTCACTTCTCCAGTTCTGGGGTTTAATGAAAACACATCGCTGTTTTCATCTGAAACATGATCAAATCCATAAGTAATTTCGCTATTTAAACCTTCATCTGGATCATTGGCACTCACTGTGATTACTAATGCTTCCAGAGGAGAGTTTTCAGGCAGACTTGCTGTATAGACATTCTGACCAAAGACTGGTACATTATCATTAGCATCCAGTACAGTGACGTGTATGACCACAGTGCCCGATCTCTGTGGAGAGCCTCCATCGAAGGCGGTAAGTAACAGCACAATCTCTTTTTTGTCTTCCCTGTCTAGTTCTTTGTCTAAGACTAGTTCACAGTATTTACGACCACTCGCCTTTGTGTTCACATTTAGTTTGAAATGATCATTCTGCTGAAGTGAATAGCCCTGAACAGCATTTTCTCCGATGTCCGCGTCGTGAGCTTCTCCGACAAGAAAACGTTCGCCTTTATCCGCTGACTCCTGTATTTCAATCTTAAGTGATTCCTCTTTAAACTGTGGTGAGTTATCGTTGATGTCTTGAACGCGGATATGAATGCGGTGCAGTTCTAAAGGATTTTCCAGCACTAGCTCCTGTTTCAGAACACACAACGCCTTTTTCGCACAAAGCCCCTCTCGGTCGATCCTTTCTTGTACAATTAACTCGCCAGTATTGAGATTTACGCTGCAGTACTTGACACCGCTATCCTCTGTATCTATACGAGGCTTTCGAACGGACAGTCTGCCCAAATCAAGTCCCAGATCCTTAGCGATATTTCCAATTATAGATCCACGTTTTATCTCCTCTGGCATAGAATAGCTCACGTCTCCACTCACGGTCCCGAAGATAATATACATATAAGCAAGGCCGCAGTGCAGCGCATATACGCTGTATCCCATTGCTACTGCGGAAAAAAACAAATTTTGCTAGCAGTTTTGTATAGTAAGATCTACAATGACCAATTTCCTTCCATAAGCGAAAAAATCACCCAACGTTTTGCGAAAAACAACTGCAACTACAGATTCGAGGTTGAAAGTCGTAGATAGTGAAGGGTGGGGTATTATTGCAGTCTCTCGTTTGCTGGTACACACTGACACCATGAGTATTTCTCTAGGTATAACAACACAACAATATGATTTAATTTCAAACAGAGACACATTCATTGAAAATTGCCAGTCGAATCTACAAAAACTTTGTGAGAACAAAGAGATAAATTAAGTTTGCCAGATAATTATATACAACTGCTAGCAGGGTAGGTCAACACCAAACTAAACCATTTTTCCTTCAAGAGCTTCATGTTTTCAAATTAATTTTATATTTCAAGTCATTCCACAAAAAACTACAAGCTGGAGCATTTAAATTATAAATATTGTATGAAGTGCCAAACCTATATTTCATGATGTCATGACTCTCTCTCACTAATGAAACTGTGATTCTTATTTTCATTCTTAATGCACTTTCCTGTTTTACATTTCCACCGTCCTGTTTAAAAAAATATATTAAGTAAAACTGAGAAAAAGCTGTATTGAATACATTCATGTATAGCCTGTAACAGTTACATTATTTAAAACAACAACACTTTTATCCTTGCAGAGGTGAAAAATGTCAAAAATAAAACGTAAGCATTTTTCTTTTAAAGCAAACTTCCTGAATTATTCTGTTTTTTAGACTGTAAATCCTGACTTTATATTTTGCACACTGAAGTTTTTACTCTGCTAAAACACTGCAGTTAAAGACAAATTTCTTTTAAATAATTATTGTTCAGCAAGCATTTTAACAGCGTGGAAGCTATCAGTCATACATTTGTGCGGAGAAAAAAGTATTTTCTTTGATTGCTTCAATATGTCCTGATGAATAAAATGTTTAAGCTGTTGCGGTTTTTCTAACAGCGCACTGTGTTTTTCAGATGGTTTACATGTGGTGAAACTACGAACCGATTTAATGCTGATGCTAGACATAATTAAAGACAGACTGATCAATAATCTTTATCAAGTCTAAGCAAAGAGACCATTTCACTAGCCGCGTGGATACAGTAAATGCATCACATAAGATATTTAGTTTAACCAAAAATTACAGTGCATTTGTGAAATTCATATGCTGACTGGAAGTTTCGTCATTTAAGGTACCGGCTGGCTGTCAGTGAAATTTGAGGTCATAAGGTTATTTAACAGCATTAAAAAAATTTCAAGTTCTGTAAGACAAAACTTTTGGTTGAAACGTTAATTTATACAGCGCAAAGGGCATGATGTATGTGGGGAGGGTCTTTCTGGTATTTCAATTATCGCGTAACATACATAGGAACGACATGCGCGAAGAAAATAAATAATTAGGAAATCATCATGAAATGTAGAACTGGCCACTATTAAAAGAAACACTCACTGGAGGGAGGCAATTTCTTTAACAAAATCACAGATAAACGAAGCTATACTACACCGAAGCAAACAAAGACATTCAGTCTTCTTGTTGAAGGTGCACAAAGACTTGTGTATAAAAATCAGCTATGCTCAATGTCTACTAATATCAAACAAACAAACCAAAAACTTCAGCACCATGGATAGAGTAAGAGAGACACAAAAGACATTCTCTATTCAAACTTAACCTGTATGGCAACAGAAATTAATTTAAAAATAATATAAACGCCATGAATTTCTTCCACGTGAACACTATCAAATAAGTGAATAAAAAAGTTGAAATGTGAAAGAAAATCGGAAAAATTGAGTCAGCAATGCGAATTTTCAACGCACAGTCCTCGAACGTCTCAAAGTAAACACCAAAATAAAACTTGAATGGCAAATAACAAGATTGAGAAAAGCGTGGCTGTATCATTGGAACTACTTTAAAAGGAATAATTATGCATCATACCTCAGGGGCAGTATCGCAGTCCCCGAATACATCAGCAAAGTCTGATGGACTTTTCTTCAGAGTCTGGTCAGCAGGCAGCGTGTTGTCATTGTATGATGTCACAAACTTAAAATCACTGGTTCTTGAACCTGTGGTTAGGTACGCGTCATAATTGTAAGTGCTGCGTAAAGTTCCTGTGCCATCAACATCTGCGTAATTAGGAGGGAGATAACCGCTGGGGATGGCAACTGCTCCATCAAACAACAGTCTGGGCTTTCTCCTGCGACAAAACCTCAAACCCAGGATGATGATGATGAAAGTCAGGAAAAAGTGGACACAGACAGACAAAAACGTGGAGCTACAGACACCAGCGCGATGATCAGATAAGAGGTCAGTTTGGAATTGCTCTCATTATAAGACAGATCCTTCAGTTCTGGCACCTCAGCCAAGTTATCAGAAATAAGTAAATACATGGAACAGGTGGCAGACAGAGAGGGCTGTCCGTTATCTTTCACTGCCACTACAAGGTTCTGTTTCATGCTGTCAGATTCAGAAATGTCCCGCTGTGTCCTGATCTCTCCGCTGTGGACACCAATAGTAAAAAGTCCCGGATCAGTGGATTTGACTATTTGATAGGACAGCCAGGCGTTCTGTCCGGAGTCCGCGTCCACCGCGATCACTTTGGACACCAGAGAGCCTCCGTGTGCAGCTTTGGGGACCAGCTCGGTCATGAAGGAGTTGCCCTCCGGGGAGGGGTACAGGATCTGAGGAGAGTTGTCATTCACATCTGAGATGAACACACTCACGGTCACGTTGCTGCTGAGAGGAGGAGAACCGTTGTCTCTGGCCATCACGTGGACTTTAAAACTCCTGAACTGTTCATAATCAAACGACCTCACAGCGTGGATCACACCCGTGTCTCCGTTCACAGACAGATAGGAGGACACCGGGGCACCGTTCACCTCACCAGCTAACAGAGAATAAACCACTGTACCGTTCTGTCTCCAGTCGGGGTCTCGAGCACTAACGGAACATAAAGTGGAGCCCGGTTTGTTATTCTCACTCACATATGCGCTGTACGACTGTTCCTCAAACACAGGTGGGTTGTCGTTGATGTCAGCTACAGATAACTGAACACTTTTAGAAGAGGACAGAGGTGGAGAGCCCTCGTCAGTGGCAGTGATTGTAATGTTGTAATCAGACACTAGTTCACGGTCCAGTTGTCCTGTGGTCACCAGAGAATAATAGTTTTTAATAGACGGAACCAACTTAAAGGGGACACCCTGCTGGATGGAGCAGCGGACCTGTCGGTTATTCTCCGAATCTCTGTCCTGCACGTTAATGATGCCCGCAGTGTGATTGTAATGTTGTAATCAGACACTAGTTCACGGTCCAGTTGTCCTGTGGTCACCAGAGAATAATAGTTTTTAATAGAAGGAACCAACTTAAAGGGGACACCCTGCTGGATGGAGCAGCGGACCTGTCGGTTATTCTCCGAATCTCTGTCCTGCACGTTAATGATGCCCACCTCTGTACCAGGTGGGGCGTTCTCAGGTATGGGATTAGACAATGATTTCAGATTTATAAATGGTGCATTGTCGTTCACATCAGTAATATCAATAATAACTTTTGCTTCTGAAGAAAGGCCATAACCGTCTTTGACTTCAACAATTACTTCGTATTTCGACCCCTCTTCATAGTCGATTTCACCTGTAACAAGAATTTCTCCAGTTTTGGGATCAAGCGAAAAAAGCTTTTGTAATTTATCAGAAAGTCGACTAAATTCATATGTAACCTCTCCATTAACTCCCTCATCTGCATCTGATGCGTTTACTCTGATAACTGGGGTTTTCAGTGGTGAGTTTTCCGGTATACTGGCTCTATATAAGGCCTCTGTGAACACGGGGGCGTTATCATTAGCATCAAGAACAATTACGTGTATGACCACTGTCCCTGATCTCTGAGGGGAGCCACCATCCATGGCTGTGAGCAGTAATTTCATTTCCTGCTTCTCTTCTCGGTCTAACTCCGTATCTAAAACCAGCTCACCGTATTTACTGCCAGAACTTGTCGTCTGAATGCTGAACACAAAGTGAGCGTTTTCTTGTAAAATGTAGTTTTGAACAGAATTTTGACCTATATCTGCGTCATGTGCTCTATTAATGCGATACCTGGCTCCTTTGGCCGCTGATTCTCCAATTTCTAGCTTTAATATATCCTTCGGAAAGATTGGCGCATTGTCGTTTATGTCCTGCACCTGCAGGGACAACCGGTGCAGCTCCAGCGGATTCTCTAACAGCAAGTCGAATTTAAGAACACACGAAGGCCTTTCTCCACAGTGCTCCTCTCGGTCTATTCTCTCCGCAACGAATAAATCTCCGCTTCTCTGGTTTATTCCACAATATTGTCTTTCGCTTCCTTCCAAGTCAACGCGAGGTTTTCGAGCAGACAGTCGACCCAGATCCAGCCCGAGATCTTTAGCGATATTTCCAATAACAGATCCGCGTTTCAGCTCCTCTTGTACGGAATAGCTCAGATCTCCGTTTGCGTATTGCGCCATAACAAAGAGAAACACAAAACTGAGGCTTTGACAAAGACTTCGGCTCTGCATCATCCTCAGAAAGCACTACACAGTTTAAAACACGCTATTTGAACCCTTAAGAAATACGTCCCTAGATCAGTATATGAGCATTTCAAGCAACTGTCGATGCTGTTGATGACTAGATAAAGCAGGGTGCTCGTTCTGATGGGTGGTGTGCAACATAGATCCAACACTAAGTCCATAGCTGGTGTATAGTGACACCGTGAGTGCAAAGGATATATAATAATATCAGAAAGTATTTTTAAATGCCTTTTCTTTTTTTTCTTTTTTTGTTGTTGTTGTTGTTTTCGTTGTTGTTTGACGAAGTGGTTGTTCAAAAGTAAACTTTAATAAAATCGTAAGAAAGTGTAATAATGCGCTATTTTTTTTATTTTACTTTGTTATTTATTTATTTATTTTGTGCTATATGTTTAATTCAACGGCGATGCTCATATCATGTGTTACAAGGTTTTGAAAATAATGTCTCTCTAAGGTGGTCCTCCTAAAGAATGCGATAATCATAGAAAACTTTGACGTGCGATACAACATTTTCAGCAGATCATTTCCTCTAGTTTTAATGTAAGGCATTTCAAAATCACATCGAAGTAAAAAACTCTCCAACCCTCTTTAACACTTTCTCTCTCTCTCTATGTCTTGCAACTATTTTTCTTGCCTCCCCCCCCCCCCAAAAAAAAAAATTCGAAATTCTGCTGAAGTGAATAGCCCTGAACAGCATTTTCTCCGATGTCCGCGTCGTGAGCTTCTCCGACAAGAAAACGTTCGCCTTTATCCGCTGACTCCTGTATTTCAATCTTAAGTGATTCCTCTTTAAACTGTGGTGAGTTATCGTTGATGTCTTGAACGCGGATATGAATGCGGTGCAGTTCTAAAGGATTTTCCAGCACTAGCTCCTGTTTCAGAACACACAACGCCTTTTTCGCACAAAGCCCCTCTCGGTCGATCCTTTCTTGTACAATTAACTCGCCAGTATTGAGATTTACGCTGCAGTACTTGACACCGCTATCCTCTGTATCTATACGAGGCTTTCGAACGGACAGTCTGCCCAAATCAAGTCCCAGATCCTTAGCGATATTTCCAATTATAGATCCACGTTTTATCTCCTCTGGCATAGAATAGCTCACGTCTCCACTCACGGTCCCGAAGATAATATACATATAAGCAAGGCCGCAGTGCAGCGCATATACGCTGTATCCCATTGCTACTGCGGAAAAAAACAAATTTTGCTAGCAGTTTTGTATAGTAAGATCTACAATGACCAATTTCCTTCCATAAGCGAAAAAATCACCCAACGTTTTGCGAAAAACAACTGCAACTACAGATTCGAGGTTGAAAGTCGTAGATAGTGAAGGGTGGGGTATTATTGCAGTCTCTCGTTTGCTGGTACACACTGACACCATGAGTATTTCTCTAGGTATAACAACACAACAATATGATTTAATTTCAAACAGAGACACATTCATTGAAAATTGCCAGTCGAATCTACAAAAACTTTGTGAGAACAAAGAGATAAATTAAGTTTGCCAGATAATTATATACAACTGCTAGCAGGGTAGGTCAACACCAAACTAAACCATTTTTCCTTCAAGAGCTTCATGTTTTCAAATTAATTTTATATTTCAAGTCATTCCACAAAAAACTACAAGCTGGAGCATTTAAATTATAAATATTGTATGAAGTGCCAAACCTATATTTCATGATGTCATGACTCTCTCTCACTAATGAAACTGTGATTCTTATTTTCATTCTTAATGCACTTTCCTGTTTTACATTTCCACCGTCCTGTTTAAAAAAATATATTAAGTAAAACTGAGAAAAAGCTGTATTGAATACATTCATGTATAGCCTGTAACAGTTACATTATTTAAAACAACAACACTTTTATCCTTGCAGAGGTGAAAAATGTCAAAAATAAAACGTAAGCATTTTTCTTTTAAAGCAAACTTCCTGAATTATTCTGTTTTTTAGACTGTAAATCCTGACTTTATATTTTGCACACTGAAGTTTTTACTCTGCTAAAACACTGCAGTTAAAGACAAATTTCTTTTAAATAATTATTGTTCAGCAAGCATTTTAACAGCGTGGAAGCTATCAGTCATACATTTGTGCGGAGAAAAAAGTATTTTCTTTGATTGCTTCAATATGTCCTGATGAATAAAATGTTTAAGCTGTTGCGGTTTTTCTAACAGCGCACTGTGTTTTTCAGATGGTTTACATGTGGTGAAACTACGAACCGATTTAATGCTGATGCTAGACATAATTAAAGACAGACTGATCAATAATCTTTATCAAGTCTAAGCAAAGAGACCATTTCACTAGCCGCGTGGATACAGTAAATGCATCACATAAGATATTTAGTTTAACCAAAAATTACAGTGCATTTGTGAAATTCATATGCTGACTGGAAGTTTCGTCATTTAAGGTACCGGCTGGCTGTCAGTGAAATTTGAGGTCATAAGGTTATTTAACAGCATTAAAAAAATTTCAAGTTCTGTAAGACAAAACTTTTGGTTGAAACGTTAATTTATACAGCGCAAAGGGCATGATGTATGTGGGGAGGGTCTTTCTGGTATTTCAATTATCGCGTAACATACATAGGAACGACATGCGCGAAGAAAATAAATAATTAGGAAATCATCATGAAATGTAGAACTGGCCACTATTAAAAGAAACACTCACTGGAGGGAGGCAATTTCTTTAACAAAATCACAGATAAACGAAGCTATACTACACCGAAGCAAACAAAGACATTCAGTCTTCTTGTTGAAGGTGCACAAAGACTTGTGTATAAAAATCAGCTATGCTCAATGTCTACTAATATCAAACAAACAAACCAAAAACTTCAGCACCATGGATAGAGTAAGAGAGACACAAAAGACATTCTCTATTCAAACTTAACCTGTATGGCAACAGAAATTAATTTAAAAATAATATAAACGCCATGAATTTCTTCCACGTGAACACTATCAAATAAGTGAATAAAAAAGTTGAAATGTGAAAGAAAATCGGAAAAATTGAGTCAGCAATGCGAATTTTCAACGCACAGTCCTCGAACGTCTCAAAGTAAACACCAAAATAAAACTTGAATGGCAAATAACAAGATTGAGAAAAGCGTGGCTGTATCATTGGAACTACTTTAAAAGGAATAATTATGCATCATACCTCAGGGGCAGTATCGCAGTCCCCGAATACATCAGCAAAGTCTGATGGACTTTTCTTCAGAGTCTGGTCAGCAGGCAGCGTGTTGTCATTGTATGATGTCACAAACTTAAAATCACTGGTTCTTGAACCTGTGGTTAGGTACGCGTCATAATTGTAAGTGCTGCGTAAAGTTCCTGTGCCATCAACATCTGCGTAATTAGGAGGGAGATAACCGCTGGGGATGGCAACTGCTCCATCAAACAACAGTCTGGGCTTTCTCCTGCGACAAAACCTCAAACCCAGGATGATGATGATGAAAGTCAGGAAAAACGTAGACACAGACACCAGTGCGATGATCAGATAAGAGGTCAGTTTGGAATTGCTCTCATTATAAGACAGATCCTTCAGTTCTGGCACCTCAGCCAAGTTATCAGAAATAAGTAAATACATGGAACAGGTGGCAGACAGAGAGGGCTGTCCGTTATCTTTCACTGCCACTACAAGGTTCTGTTTCATGCTGTCAGATTCAGAAATGTCCCGCTGTGTCCTGATCTCTCCGCTGTGGACACCAATAGTAAAAAGTCCCGGATCAGTGGATTTGACTATTTGATAGGACAGCCAGGCGTTCTGTCCGGAGTCCGCGTCCACCGCGATCACTTTGGACACCAGAGAGCCTCCGTGTGCAGCTTTGGGGACCAGCTCGGTCATGAAGGAGTTGCCCTCCGGGGAAGGGTACAGGATCTGAGGAGAGTTGTCATTCACATCTGAGATGAAAACACTCACAGTCACGTTGCTGCTGAGGAGGAGAACCGTTGTCTCTGGCCATCACGTGGACTTTAAAACTCCTGAACTGTTCATAATCAAACGACCTCACAGCGTGGATCACACCCGTGTCTCCGTTCACAGACAGATAGGAGGACACCGGGGCACCGTTCACCTCACCAGCTAACAGAGAATAAACCACTGTACCGTTCTGTCTCCAGTCGGGGTCTCGAGCACTAACGGAACATAAAGTGGAGCCCGGTTTGTTATTCTCACTCACATATGCGCTGTACGACTGTTCCTCAAACACAGGTGGGTTGTCGTTGATGTCAGCTACAGATAACTGAACACTTTTAGAAGAGGACAGAGGTGGAGAGCCCTCGTCAGTGGCAGTGATTGTAATGTTGTAATCAGACACTAGTTCACGGTCCAGTTGTCCGTGTCACCAGAGAATAATAGTTTTTAATAGAAGGAACCAACTTAAAGGGGACACCCTGCTGGATGGAGCAGCGGACCTGTCGGTTATTCTCCGAATCTCTGTCCTGCACGTTAATGATGCCCACCTCTGTACCAGGTGACGCGCTCTCGGGTATGGGGTTAGATAGTGATTTCAGATTTATAACTGGTGCATTGTCGTTCACATCAGTGATATCAATAACAACTTTCGCTTCTGAAGAAAGGCCATAACCGTCTTTGGCTTCAACAAGCATTTCGTATTTCGACCCCTCTTCATAATCGATATCACCTGTCACAAGAATTTCTCCAGTTTTGGGATCAAGCGAAAAAAGCTTTTCTAATTTATCAGAAGGTCGACTAAATTCATATGTAACCTCTCCATTAACGCTCTCATCTGCATCTGATGCGTTTACTCTGATAACTGGGGTTTTCAGTGGTGAGTTTTCCGGTATACTGGCTCTATATACGGCTTCTGTGAACACGGGGGCGTTATCATTAGCATCAAGAACAATTACGTGTATGACCACTGTCCCTGATCTCTGAGGGGAGCCACCATCCATGGCTGTGAGCAGTAATTTCATTTCCTGCTTCTCTTCTCGGTCTAACTCCGTATCTAAAACCAGCTCACCGTATTTACTGCCAGAACTTGTCGTCTGAATGCTGAACACAAAGTGAGCGTTTTCTTGTAAAATGTAGTTTTGAACAGAATTTTGACCTATATCTGCGTCATGTGCTCTATTAATGCGATACCTGGCTCCTTTGGCCGCTGATTCTCCAATTTCTAGCTTTAATATATCCTTCGGAAAGATTGGCGCATTGTCGTTTATGTCCTGCACCTGCAGGGACAACCGGTGCAGCTCCAGCGGATTCTCTAACAGCAAGTCGAATTTAAGAACACACGAAGGCCTTTCTCCACAGTGCTCCTCTCGGTCTATTCTCTCCGCAACGAATAAATCTCCGCTTCTCTGGTTTATTCCACAATATTGTCTTTCGCTTCCTTCCAAGTCAACGCGAGGTTTTCGAGCAGACAGTCGACCCAGATCCAGCCCGAGATCTTTAGCGATATTTCCAATAACAGATCCGCGTTTCAGCTCCTCTTGTACGGAATAGCTCAGATCTCCGTTTGCGTATTGCGCCATAACAAAGAGAAACACAAAACTGAGGCTTTGACAAAGACTTCGGCTCTGCATCATCCTCAGAAAGCACTACACAGTTTAAAACACGCTATTTGAACCCTTAAGAAATACGTCCCTAGATCAGTATATGAGCATTTCAAGCAACTGTCGATGCTGTTGATGACTAGATAAAGCAGGGTGCTCGTTCTGATGGGTGGTGTGCAACATAGATCCAACACTAAGTCCATAGCTGGTGTATAGTGACACCGTGAGTGCAAAGGATATATAATAATATCAGAAAGTATTTTTAAATGCCTTTTCTTTTTTTTCTTTTTTTGTTGTTGTTGTTGTTTTCGTTGTTGTTTGACGAAGTGGTTGTTCAAAAGTAAACTTTAATAAAATCGTAAGAAAGTGTAATAATGCGCTATTTTTTTTATTTTACTTTGTTATTTATTTATTTATTTTGTGCTATATGTTTAATTCAACGGCGATGCTCATATCATGTGTTACAAGGTTTTGAAAATAATGTCTCTCTAAGGTGGTCCTCCTAAAGAATGCGATAATCATAGAAAACTTTGACGTGCGATACAACATTTTCAGCAGATCATTTCCTCTAGTTTTAATGTAAGGCATTTCAAAATCACATCGAAGTAAAAAACTCTCCAACCCTCTTTAACACTTTCTCTCTCTCTCTATGTCTTGCAACTATTTTTCTTGCCTCCCCCCCCCCCCAAAAAAAAAGTTCCAATAAATTTCCAATGACAAGTTAAAGAAAATGTTTAACCGATATCACCGACGGCCACGACTATGACCTAACAGATAATTAAAATGAATGATACATTACAAACTGACCTAAACGAGGGCTATTTTGGTGTTTATGTTTCACTCCGTATAAAACGGTAAAAGAGATGTTTACATTATGATTCCTGAGGAATCTTAAATAGTAACAGACAATTATAAACATTCAGAAAAGCGCTGTTAACGGCGTAGAAAACAAAATAGACATGTAATACTTCAGTTACAGACGCTTAAACACTAGGCCGCCGATAACCATTTTACTTTAGTCACTCCAATAATATGATCTGTTTTCCTAATAATAACAGGTAATTTATTTAAAAGACAAACTGCAACACAATAAATGAGGCACATATGTGTTGGTGAGAAATAACTTCACTGTAATCTAAAGTGTTTTCAAAATGGAAAACAAATCTAAAAATCCAGAAAATTTTTCCTGAATATTAATACCACGCGCAGCCAGTTCAGTTTGTTCAGCAACAAGGTCAGAGACAGGATGAAGAAGCGGGTATAGTGCTCAAAAGTTTAAACCAGAGAAAACGCAATAAGCTAAACAGTTTTACTGAAGAGAATTAAAATAATAAAGTATATAATTAATTAGTAATGAACTATCACACCACGCAAATTTAGAACACGTGAAAGACACAGTGAAGCGTGCCCAAACTGCTAACGGAACTTACCCAAGGTATTTTTGTTTACTCTGGCATGTGATATGTTACTTAAAATAAATATTTAAAAAAGACAAGTCCAAGAAAAATAGATTGATTGTGTTCATAAAAGTACTTTCTGCATCGCTGCAAGACTGTCATGAAGACAGACAAGGAATATAAAACGCCTGTTCCTACCTCTGGTGAAGGATTGCAGTCGCCGAATACATCACCAAAGTCTGACAGACTTTTCTTCAGAGTCTGGTCAGCAGGCAGCGTGTTGTCATTGTACGATGTCACAAACTTAAAGTCACTGGTTCTTGAACCTGTGGTCAGGTACGCGTCATAATTGTAAGTGCTGCGTAAAGTTCCTGTGCCATCAACATCTGCGTAATTAGGAGGGAGATAACCACTGGGGATGGCAACTGCTCCATCAAACAACAGTCTGGGCTTTCTCCTGCGACAAAACCTCAAACCCAGGATGATGATGATGAAAGTCAGGAAAAAGGTGGACACAGACACCAGTGCGATGATCAGATAAGAGGTCAGTTTGGAATTGCTCTCATTATAAGACAGATCCTTCAGTTCTGGCACCTCAGCCAAGTTATCAGAAATAAGTAAATACATGGAACAGGTGGCAGACAGAGAGGGCTGTCCGTTATCTTTCACTGCCACTACAAGGTTCTGTTTCATGCTGTCAGATTCAGAAATGTCCCGCTGTGTCCTGATCTCTCCGCTGTGGACACCAATAGTAAAAAGTCCCGGATCAGTGGATTTGACTATTTGATAGGACAGCCAGGCGTTCTGTCCGGAGTCCGCGTCCACCGCGATCACTTTGGACACCAGAGAGCCTCCGTGTGCAACTTTGGGGACCAGCTCGGTCATGAAGGAGTTGCCCTCCGGGGAGGGGTACAGGATCTGAGGAGAGTTGTCATTCACATCTGAGATGAACACACTCACGGTCACGTTGCTGCTTAGAGGAGGAGAACCATTGTCTCTGGCCATCACGTGGACTTTGAAGCTCCTGAACTGTTCGTAATCAAACGACCTCACAGCGTGGATCACACCCGTGTCTCCGTTCACAGACAGATAAGATGACACCGGGGCACCGTTCACCTCACCAGCTAACAGAGAATAAACCACTGTACCGTTCTGTCTCCAGTCGGGGTCTCGAGCACTAACGGAACATAAAGTGGAGCCCGGTTTGTTATTCTCACTCACATATGCGCTGTACGACTGCTCATCAAACACAGGTGGGTTGTCGTTGATGTCAGCTACAGATAACTGAACACTTTTAGAAGAGGACAGAGGTGGAGAGCCCTCGTCAGTGGCAGTTATTGTAATGTTGTAATCAGACACTAGTTCACGGTCCAGTTGTCCCGTAGTCACCAGAGAATAATAGTTTTTAATAGACGGAACCAACTTAAAGGGGACACCCTGCTGGATGGAGCAGCGGACCTGTCGGTTATTCTCCGAATCTCTGTCCTGCACGTTAATGATGCCCACCTCTGTACCAGGTGGGGCGTTCTCAGGTATGGGATTAGACAATGATTTCAGATTTATAAATGGTGCATTGTCGTTCACATCAGTAATATCAATAATAACTTTTGCTTCTGAAGAAAGGCCATAACCGTCTTTGACTTCAACAATTACTTCGTATTTCGACCCCTCTTCATAGTCGATTTCACCTGTAACAAGAATTTCTCCAGTTTTGGGATCAAGCGAAAAAAGCTTTTGTAATTTATCAGAAAGTCGACTAAATTCATATGTAACCTCTCCATTAACTCCCTCATCTGCATCTGATGCGTTTACTCTGATAACTGGGGTTTTCAGTGGTGAGTTTTCCGGTATACTGGCTCTATATAAGGCCTCTGTGAACACGGGGGCGTTATCATTAGCATCAAGAACAATTACGTGTATGACCACTGTCCCTGATCTCTGAGGGGAGCCACCATCCATGGCTGTGAGCAGTAATTTCATTTCCTGCTGCTCCTCTCGGTCTAACTCCGTATCTAAAACCAGCTCACCGTATTTACTGCCAGAACTTGTCGTCTGAATGCTGAACACAAAGTGAGCATTTTCTTGTAAAATGTAGCTTTGAACAGAATTTTGACCTACATCTGCATCTTGTGCTGCATTAATGCGATACCTGGCTCCTTTGTCCGCTGATTCTGTAATTTCCAGCTTTATAATATCTTTCGGAAAGATTGGGGCATTGTCGTTTATGTCCTGCACCTGCAGGGACAACCGGTGCAGCTCCAGCGGATTCTCTAACAGCAAGTCGAATTTGAGAACACACGAAGGCCTTTCTCCACAGTGCTCCTCTCGGTCTATTCTCTCCGCAACGAAAAACTCTCCGCTTCTCTGGTTTATTCCACAATACTGTCTTTCGCTTCCTTCCAAGTCAACACGAGGTTTTCGAGCAGATAGCCGACCCAGATCCAGCCCGAGATCTTTAGCGATATTTCCAATAACAGATCCGCGTTTCAGCTCCTCATGTGCAGAATAGCTCAGATCTCCGTGTGCGTATTGGATTATATCAAAGAGAAAAACAAAGCAAAGGCTTTGACAAAGACGCTGTCTGTGCGCCATCCTATGACAGCACTACAGAAGTTAAAACACGTTATTTTAAATCTTTAAAAACAAGTCCCTAGATCAGTATATTTCTATTTTTTGTCGCTGGTATTGTAGACTGCAGAGAATAGAATGGCCGAACCCACTGATGGGTGGTGTGCAAAGTAGGTTGAAATTCTCCTGCTTTGCTGGTCTATAGTGACACCCTGAGCATGAATAGCACATAACAGTTTTGGAGAAAACGTTTTTGCTTGATCCGTGAAGATATCATTTCTCTTTCATACTTTAACAAAAACATTTCAACGCGGGTATTCAAACACAGCTGTATGAAGGCAGGATTCTGTAATTTTTTCTTCACTACTCTTTATGTGACTTTTTTTTCATTGATGTTTAAAGGCTCCATTAAATGGCATTATCTCTCATCCAAATCAAAACTTTGAAAACACTCAAAATGCTTCGTATATTTTTCCACGCATCATTTACATTTTGGCTGCATTTTTAACATTTTGCCGTTGCTTGAAAGTCAGTCTTGGTTTTCCTGTTTAACTCTCCCTAAATAGTCTGGATAACTTTTAGAATTTTGTCTTGAGACGCACAAAAACCCTGCCCTTAACTTATACGAAGACCATTAAAGAAACATTAGTTCACTAAAAATATGCAATGAATAATAACAGAAAACAACAAAGAACCAAACCAGTGCTTTCAGTGTTTCAGTAAAATATGTCAATACAAGCATTACCTCAGTTACCATGAGATTTAAAATAAAGGAGGGATATTACTACTTCTTTCATTAAGAAACAACTTCTATAAATATGTACAATTCGCTACCGAGAGTCATGTATAACGTGAATTGTCACTCTGTGACCACAAACAATTTTATCCTGTTACACTTGTGATTCTACTTTTCCTTATTTTTAATCGTAGTTAAGAATATATGTGATGTCATAGCAAAATCTTGTTAGGAAAATGGAACACACGTCTCCATAAAAACAAATGAAACTGTTAAACTGTAACCTAAAAATAAAAAAAAAAATTAAAAAGTTATACATAAAACATAGCAGCGCATTCCCCATGAAAATACGTCACAAGAGGAAACAAAAGGTTCAGCACCAAGGATAGCATGGACTAGGCCTGCTCAGCACCAAGGACAGAGACACAGAGCACCAGCTGCATGTCGGCTCCAAAGACACAGACAAGGGCAACTGATAAACTCATTGCAAAGTGGAAAAACAGCAATTCCAACCGCCTCTCTGCCTCTCGAACAGAAGAACAAGAAAAGTATTACAAGTTTGACCCAAGCTGGCTAACTTTAATTGAAAAACAGATACTTTTGGCCAATTAAATAAACAAATAAACAATAAAACAAGACAACATAAACTGTGTTTCAAAGCTGTTGAGTCAACATGTACCAACAGTATAAGTTCAACGAACCCTGCCATTCATTAGACAGGTTTGTAGAATTGTTCTGTTGTGAGAAAACACAAATTTTACAAAAGTTATTCTTTTATTTATTGCTGTGATGGAACTGCCTAAAATATACTAAATGTCCTGCAGGAGATCTAAGCTGATATCTGATGACAACAGAGGACATGGGCATGTGTCATAATCTGTTTAATACTGAAGGTGATAAGTAAGAACATTAGAGCATTTTTGGGATATTTCCTCTAAGAAACCCTTAACAGCTTAACTGCCAAAGGTAATCTTTTGTCTGGCCTTTGAGCAAAATGATCAAAGAATGCCAAACCAAACTTTTCATTTAATACTATTTAATTGAATACTATCATACACATACTCAAAAACCTGTCAAGGAAAGAGTTCACTTTTTAACTCTTCTATTCAATACGTTATGATGGACAGACCGTAACTCTCAAGAACATAACACCACACCAAGTAAGTGTTAAGAAAATCAAAGTACAAGTACAAGAATAAAAACTAACAAGAAAAAACACGATCATATCAAGAAACAAAGGATTAACATCAAGTGAAAGTATCTATCTTTTACTTGTACAGCGGTCTATTTCTTATTTAAAAGCGAAGTTTAAGAACCAAGTGCGAAAAAAAAACTGCTAAGTATGAGTGTTTTATCAAAAAGAAAAAGGAAAATATTGAAGTTCCTTTCTTGGCAAAAGTATCACAGTCTCCAAACGCTTCGAAATTAACCAATATTTACAAGCTGTACAGTTATTGAAAATAGGACATGCGATATCTTCCTACCTTAGGAGACATATCGCCATCTCCAAACACATCTGTAAAGTCTGATGGACTTTTCTTCAGAGTCTGGTCAGCAGGCAGCGTGTTGTCATTGTATGATGTCACAAACTTAAAGTCACTGGTTCTAGATCCTGTGGTCAGGTATGCGTCATAATTGTAAGTGCTGCGTAAAGTTCCTGTGCCATCAACATCTGCGTAATTAGGAGGGAGATAACCGCTGGGGATGGCAACTGCTCCATCAAACAACAGTCTGGGCTTTCTCCTGCGACAAAACCTCAAACCCAGGATGATGATGATGAAAGTCAGAAAAAACGTGGACACAGACACCAGCGCGATGATCAGATAAGAGGTCAGTTTGGAATTGCTCTCATTATAAGACAGATCCTTCAGTTCCGGCACCTCAGCCAAGTTATCAGAAATAAGTAAATACATGGAACAGGTGGCAGACAGAGAGGGCTGTCCGTTATCTTTCACTGCCACTACAAGGTTCTGTTTCATGCTGTCAGATTCAGAAATGTCCCGCTGTGTCCTGATCTCTCCGCTGTGGACACCAATAGTAAAAAGTCCCGGATCAGTGGATTTGACTATATGATAGGACAGCCAAGCGTTCTGTCCGGAGTCTGCGTCCACCGCGATCACTTTGGACACCAGAGAGCCTCCGTGTGCAACTTTGGGGACCAGCTCGGTCATGAAGGAGTTGCCCTCCGGGGAGGGGTACAGGATCTGAGGAGAGTTGTCATTCACATCTGAGATGAACACACTCACGGTCACGTTGCTGCTGAGAGGAGGAGAACCGTTGTCTCTGGCCATCACGTGGACTTTAAAACTCCTGAACTGTTCATAATCAAACGACCTCACAGCGTGGATCACACCCGTGTCTCCGTTCACAGACAGATAGGAGGACACCGGGGCACCGTTCACCTCACCAGCTAACAGAGAATAAACCACTGTACCGTTCTGTCTCCAGTCGGGGTCTCGAGCACTAACGGAACATAAAGTGGAGCCCGGTTTGTTATTCTCACTCACATATGCGCTGTACGACTGTTCCTCAAACACAGGTGGGTTGTCGTTGATGTCAGCTACAGATAACTGAACACTTTTAGAAGAGGACAGAGGGGGAGAGCCCTCGTCAGTGGCAGTGATTGTAATGTTGTAATCAGATACTAGTTCACGGTCCAGTTGTCCTGTGGTCACCAGAGAATAATAGTTTTTAATAGAAGGAACCAACTTAAAGGGGACACCCTGCTGGATGGTGCAGCGGACCTGTCGGTTAATCTCAGAATCTCTGTCCTGCACGTTAATGATGCCCACCTCTGTACCAGGTGGCACGTTCTCAGGTATGGGGTTAGTTAGTGATTTCAAATTGATGGCTGGTGGGTTGTCATTGACATCAGTTATATCTATAACTACTGTACAATAAGAGGTAAGACCCGGTCCGTCCTTTGCTCTTACTCGCAGCTCTATTGAACTCTCCGTTTCATAATCAAGTGACCCGATAACTTTTACCTCTCCTGTCTTATGATTCAGTGAAAACAAAGATGCATGCTCATCAGAGACATGATCGAAGTTATATGTAATATCACCATTTGGGCCAGTGTCTGCATCGGTTGCGCTCACTGTAACAACTACGGTATCTAAAAGAGAGTTTTCAGGCACACTGGCTTCATAAACGGCCTGGCTGAATACTGGGGCGTTATCATTAGCATCCAGCACAGTGATGTGAATAATCGCAGTACCTGATCTCTGAGGAGATCCACCATCTACAGCTGTAAGCACTAATTTCAGCTCTTTCGCTTTTTCTCGGTCTAGTTCTTTTAACAAAACCAATTCGGAATGTTTCCTTCCACTAACATCTGTATTTACATTAATGGTGAAATGCTCATTGTTTTGTAAATTGTACCGTTGCACAGCGTTTGTGCCTATGTCGGCATCGCGGGCTTCCGTAAGTAAAAATCTCTCTCCTTTGTCTGCCGATTCTCTTATTTCAAATGAAATCAGATCCTCACTAAACTCTGGCGCGTTATCATTTATATCTTGCACATGAATACTGATGCGATGAAGCTCTAAAGGGTTTTCCAGCACAAGCTCCTCTTTTAAAACGCAGCTGGCTTTTTTACCACAAAGACTTTCCCTGTCGATCCTGTCACTGACAGTCAAATCTCCGGTGCTCAGATTAATGTCACAATACCTTTTATCGTCCCTGTCTGTGTCAATGCGGGCTTTACGCGAGGAAAGAGTCGCCATCCCAAGACCCAGATCTTTGGCGATATTCCCTATCACAAATCCGCCTTTCATTCCTCTGCGATAGTGTAGCTCACGTCTCCATGGGCGAAATGCAAGGCCACGAAAAGGAAAACCACACAATAGCAATTCATAGCCAATCTTCCGTATACTGCACTTCCCATGATCGAATAAGGTTTAATCCTTTCCTGGAAAATTCCTTGAAAGTGATCAAAAATAGTGCTCTTTTTGAATATTCTAAATAATCCCAGCGTTTGCCTTTTGTAATGCCCTCAACCTAGACACGCTACACCAAAATAAGGCTTCGCAATGGCAGAAAAGAATAGATGAAGAATAGAGACCTCCTGTCTTTGTTGGTGCACAGTGACACCAAGAGTTTCGTTAAATTATAGCACTGCAAACCCAAACAAGAGGCCAGCTTCGAGTTATAACGCCCTTATTAATCAATATAAATAATGACAATCTAGACTTCGGTGTTATTTGGTCATTCATACTGTTTTTGTTTTTTTTCCCTTTTCCACCTGTGGTGCGCCTTTCAATGAAATAATAAACCATATGTAAAACAAATCCATGTGTAATCCTGCAAAAGACAAGTAAAAGCTAGAGTTGCTTACAAATTCAAACAGATACTAATCCATCTGCAAGGGCTGTTACTAAATCTATAGAAAGCAACTTGTGTGCACATGAGCCAAAATCAAAGACCTTAAGGAATAGTGGCAATATACTATATTCATTATCAACCATCTCTCAAGTACACTTCAAGGAAGACCTCTAGTATCCATTTCTACATCAGACATAAAATAAGTTCCTGAGAAATTAATAAAAGGGAACCACAAATATTGCCCTAATGTAAACTGCTTTACTTATTCAATCAATGCTGCATTTTTCTTTTCTTTTTTTCCATCATTTTTTGCATATAGAAAAATAAGACATTTGATTCAAAAATGCCAAAAACAAATATTATAAGTGATACCCTTGGATAATATACAGCAGAATCAAATTTAGTAGCTCAAGGATGTTCCATATAACTTGTTTCATTGAGTTTCTTTAACAAACAACCTAAAATATCTGAAAAAAGAACAATGACTTTCCACTATCACCATCGGAATAAGGTAAAACTTAGAGAAACAAATATGTTGCATAAAGTGCATGATTAGTGAGGGTATTAACTCTTACATCCACTTCTAAAATTCAAGCAGGTAGGAATGAACTAAAGCTGTTGCCATGTGTATTCAAAAAATAAAAGACCAACAAGTTAGAGAAATACATCCTTATTTTTTGTAAATCTTAAATTACCAAGAGAGATTAGATCCTGTATCATGTAATAACTAAAGTATCTTCTTTTCTTAGTAAACAAAGATTGTCTCACTCAATGTCTGGTAATAACCGAATGTAAAAACACCAAGCATTTAATAGTGAAATCTGCAGGTCTGGAATGAGTTAAGACTTTTTTTCACTGTGCTGTTAATGATGAAAACCTTCCTATGCAAGATTTTGGTATAACATCATAACTTACCAGTTTATATGAAAAAAAATGTTTCACAACATCAAAGTATTATTTAACAGCACTATTCAGTGGTCTGAATGTCAGGGTTGGTCACTGAGTAGAAAGGAAAAGCTGCTATTGAGAATTCCAACAGGGATTAACTTGCAGCATGTGATTTGAAATTATATTATTTAGCAGTTTGCATTGTCTTATAGTTCTCCAACCACCAGACAAGACTGTGCATTCTTAAAGTATTGCATGCTGATACTGGAATTATGCATTTGTTGTTTTTAATTTGTTCTCTTAGTTAGAGGTTACAGAATAGAGAAAAATATAGAGGAATACAATTGTTGCACTTTATTTGTAGCATAAAACTATGAAAAAGTGGCACTGACAGTTCAGCTTCATCTGCATTGCAGTGATTAGTCATTTGGGTGAAAACTGAGACTTTACACAAAGTCAGGTAACACCACTGATAATGGCATCATTTTGACCCAACTCATTGTACCCTCAGAGGTCAGAACTTTTATGCACCTGCTGTGACAAAAGCTAATACTGAATGTCTGAGTAATCATCAAAAGCTAAATTTGGCATGTAAAGATTTTAAATTGGAAAGGCATAAAAAACTACCCCTAAATATTTATTGTGAGCATTTATGCAGTTAATAGCAATAATATACTTTTATAGCATGACGGCCAGTGGCCTGGAAACAAAAGACTTCGTAAGCCATTTTGAACCTACTACAATATTCGATTGTATAGACTAAGTTCAATTATATGACCACTGCGTGGTGAGTTAGGTTATAAGACTAAATCAATAGCACAATTTTGAAATGGCTGTTGCTGTGTGTACATGTCATATATAACCAAGAAATGAAAAACTAGCTCAACACCTAACATACTTTGTGGATCAGGAGCTATTTTTTCATCAGGGATGATCAAAGCATGAACAAATAGCTTTTAACTGGGTGGATTTCAAATAAATAAATACAGGGAGAGCCTATTTAAAACAACAGAGACCTTGTATTTTTGAAATCTTAACAAAACTTAACCCTTGAAAATAGATTTAGTATAGTGAAGAATAGGAATAATGCCTCAGTACTAGGAATCTACTTAAGAACATTATGCTATAAAAACATATATTGCAACATCAAATATTCAGTAATTTAAGAATGATTTCTCTCATATGTATTTGAAAGCTGCTCTTGCAAATACAACTCTAATGTAGATGCATATTAAAAACTTGTCTCATAACCTCTTAACTTTCTGAGCAGAGAGGATAAACAAAACATCAAATTAATAAACACCATGAAATGATTCCAGAACACTATTATAGAGGATCATCTAAATGGTTGTATAAAGTCAGAGAGTTCAGATCAATAGTGAAGCATAAAGATATGCCATCAATGACAAAAACATAACAAGGCCCTACTTTTAGGGAATCCCGTTATCAACCAAATAATTTACAAACTCTGATGGACTTTTCCTCAGAGTCTGGTCAGCAGACTGCAGTTGTAACACATGAAAAATCCAAACTCTAAAGTCAACCAAATCTCATGTCTCAGGTGCATATGAAGCAATTATGAATCCAATTTACATTCAGTAGTAACTTTAACAGACAACTTAACAAGCAGTGTGATGTTCATAGCCAGCACTGAAAAGGTAGTTAGGTGTTTAGATAAGTGTGCATAACATTTAATCGATGATGCATTATAAACATCTATAGAAACAATACCCTCTACTCTTAAACTAAAATGTAATTGTCCTTATGCATAAAATAATCCAGCCAGAAGCCACACAGCGTAAGAAATTATAACTGCATGTTCCAGAAACGTTTATAGTCCTGTTAACATTTTTCTTTTGATTTTAAGAGACACACACAACTCACTTTAGGGGTTTTAGACTGTCGATTTTGAATTATAAGCCAAATTTCAGGAGCATAATCTGCCTGGTGTCATACTACCCCATTAAACTGGTTATTTAATATGGTATTTGGTGGTGGAAAAAAGTTGATATGAATTAGTAAGGCTGGAAGACATGAACACAAGAGCCTAGTTCAAAAACATGTCCTCCTACCTCCAGAGTCTCCAAAGAATCTCCAAAAGCATCAGCAAAGTCTGATGGACTTTTCTTCAGAGTCTGGTCAGCAGGCAGCGTGTTGTCATTGTATGATGTCACAAACTTAAAGTCACTGGTTCTTGAACCTGTGGTTAGATAAGCGTCATAATTGTAAGCACTGCGTAAAGTTCCTGTGCCATCAACATCTGCGTAATTAGGAGGGAGATAACCGCTGGGGATGGCAACTGCTCCATCAAACAACAGTCTGGGCTTTCTCCTGCGACAAAACCTCAAACCCAGGATGATGATGATGAAAGTCAGAAAAAACGTGGAGACAGACACCAGCGCGATGATCAGATAAGACGTCAGTTTGGAATTGTTCTCATTATGAGAGATGTCTTTCAGTTCTGGCACCTCAGCCAAGTTATCAGAAATAAGTAAATACATGGAACAGGTGGCAGACAGAGAGGGCTGTCCGTTATCTTTCACTGCCACTACAAGGTTCTGTTTCATGCTGTCAGATTCAGAAATGTCCCGCTGTGTCCTGATCTCTCCACTGTGGACACCAATTGTAAAAAGTCCCGGATCAGTGGATTTGACTATTTGATAGGACAGCCAAGCGTTCTGTCCGGAGTCTGCGTCCACCGCGATCACTTTGGACACCAGAGAGCCTCCGTGTGCAACTTTGGGGACCAGCTCGGTCATGAAGGAGTTGCTCTCTGGGGAGGGGTACAGGATCTGAGGAGAGTTGTCATTCACATCTGAGATGAACACACTCACGGTCACGTTGCTGCTGAGAGGAGGAGAACCGTTGTCTCTGGCCATCACATGGATTTTAAAACTCCTGAACTGTTCATAATCAAACGACCTCACAGCGTGGATCACACCCGTGTCTCCGTTCACAGACAGATAGGAGGACACCGGGGCACCGTTCACCTCACCAGCTAACAGAGAATAAACCACTGTACCGTTCTGTCTCCAGTCGGGGTCTCGAGCACTAACGGAACATAAAGTGGAGCCCGGTTTGTTATTCTCACTCACATATGCGTTGTACGACTGCTCATCAAACACAGGTGGGTTGTCGTTGATGTCAGCTACAGATAACTGAACACTTTTAGAAGAGGACAGAGGTGGAGAGCCCTCGTCAGTGGCAGTGATTGTAATGTTGTAATTAGACACTAGTTCGCGGTCCAGTTGTCCGGTGGTCACCAGAGAATAATAGTTTTTAATAGAAGGAACCAGCTTAAAGGGGACACCCTGCTGGATGGAGCAGCGGACTTGCCCGTTACTCTCAGAGTCTCTGTCCTGCACGTTAACGATTCCTACCTCTGTACCTGGTGGTGAATTTTCTGGTACAGGATTTTTCAGGGACTTAATAGTTGTTATTGGAGCGTTGTCATTGACATCTGTAATTTCAATTATTAAGGTACAGTATGAGACCAACCCGAGACCGTCCTTTGCAGTAATTTGCATTTCGTATGACGACAAGTGCTCGTAATCTATTGGCCCACTTACTCGGACTTCACCGCTCTTCTGATCAATAGAAAACACGTTATAACTTTCATCTGAAATGTGATCAAATTCGTACGTCACTTCTCCGTTGACGCCTTCATCTGCGTCAGTCGCGCTTACTGTGATCACAACTATGTCTAACGGGGAGTTTTCAAGTAGACTGGCTCCATAAACGGCCTGACTAAATACTGGTGCGTTATCATTGGCATCCAGCACGCTAACATGAATAACCGCAGTACCCGATCGCTGAGGCGTGCCCCCATCAGTTGCAACAAGCTCAATCGTTAGCTCTTTCTTTTGTTCTCTATCCAACTCTTTTTGTAGAATTAACTCGCTGTATTTTCCTCCTCCACCTTTTTCAATAACATTCAATCGGAAATATTCATTTGTTTCAATACTATATCCCTGGATTGCATTTTGTCCGATATCAGCATCATGGGCTTCATCTAAACGATAGCGACTTCCTTTAGCTGCAGATTCCCTTATTTCAAATTTGATGGTATCCTTCTTAAACTGCGGTGAATTATCGTTGATGTCTTGAATGTGGAAGCTAATGCGATGCAGCTCTAAAGGCTCCTCCAAAACAAGCTCTTGTTTTAAAATGCAAGTAGATTTTTTGCCACAAAGACCCTCTCTGTCAATCCTCTCGGTAACAATCACATCTCCAGTACTCCTATTAATTTCAAAATACCCTTTGCTGTTCCTGTCAACATCAATACGAGCCTTTCGAGTAGCCAGTTTTCCCACCTCAATTCCTATATCTTTTGCGATATTTTCGATAACAGAGCCTCGTTTAACTTCTTCCGGAAAAGAATAAGCAACATCTCCACAAACCGTTTGCAGCGCCAGAAGAAATACTCCCGAGAAGAAGACCCAGAACCCCGGAGATGCTTTGTTTTCCATTTTCCTTTTAAATCGATAAGGAATCCGCCAAGGGCAAGCCATTTGGAGTAAAAATGAGCAGTCACCGGAATCCTCTTCGGACTATGTATGCAATTCCAACTAGAACCGTTGCTACCTCGCTGCTTTTGTCTGTGAAAAATCGGTCATGATCTAGAAACGTTTACACTGCGCAGAATAACAAATATGACCCTACTATGTATGTTGGTGGACAGCGACGCTATGAGAGAAATAATAGTATTGCAAACGCATTAAATGATGAGAGTCCTCTCAGGATAAAGAAGAAATGTATCCCGCCCTACAAACACTTTTATTTTATTTTATTTTATTTTATTTTATTTTATTTTATGAGCACATAACCTTCAGGCAGGAGATTTCTGCTGTACGTACTAATGTTGGCATGTTTGGAAAGCACGTAGTTAAAACAAAAGAGGAGAAGGTTAATCTAAGTTAGCTTCACCAACATGGACATATACACATCAACGCCTGCGTGGCAGCAGGGCCATGCTTGAAGAAACTGTCATACGAAGTTGAATACTGACAAATTAACGTAATGATAAAAAAATAAAAAATAGCGGTCTTATTTGCGACTATGGTGAAATCAGAATAATAAAAACAACAGCAGTAGCATTCCAAATGCTCATTGGGA
Source organism: Petrochromis trewavasae (assembly GCA_902810495.1). Lineage (NCBI taxonomy): Eukaryota > Metazoa > Chordata > Actinopteri > Cichliformes > Cichlidae > Petrochromis > Petrochromis trewavasae. The sequence goes on from CADDXY010001206.1 coordinate 31,873, forward strand.
GATAATATGGGCATTGGTGACAGCACTGAAGAATTACACGAGGGAGGGGAATATAACGGTTCAACCAAAATTAAGAACAAACAAAAATTGAACTGTACACTTTACAAGGGATACATCAATACGCTGACTGCAATTTATTTGGACTAAAGCTGTATATATATATTCAGCTGTAGATGAATTTGATGTCAATCGAATCTCATACTTCTTAAGTGATTAGAAAGATATTCAAATATACACTATATTTACTGCTAGATTTAAGTGACAACTCAACAAGAAATGTGGCATTCAAACACAGTACTGAGAAGAAAAAACAGCGCTTGAATGAGCAGATATAAGGTGTCTTTAATTATTCTAAACCAAAAAGCCACAAGAGAAACTATATGGATATGTTATCTCATATCCCCATTTTAAAAAACACAAAAGAATAACTGAAAGTTTGAGACTGGCCGTTAAGTTTCAAGGCCAGTTCAAAGTTAAGACATTTTTTTTAGTTTTTGTTTCTGTATCAGCCCTATTTAAAAAATAATAATAAAATAAAATTAGCATATCAACAGTGGAATATTATAGACTTTCACCACTATTGATATCAATTTGCTGAACACTGAGGAACATGAACAAGTGACTTAATTCGGATTCAAAAGCACAAAGCCTACCTCCAGGGGGTCCAAAGAATCTTCAATAGTTTTAAAAAAGTCTGATGGACTTTTCTTCAGAGTCTGGTCAGCAGGCAGCGTGTTGTCATTGTATGATGTCACAAACTTAAAGTCACTGGTTCTTGAACCTGTGGTCAGGTACGTGTCATAATTGTAAGCACTGCGTAAAGTTCCTGTGCCATCAACATCTGCGTAATTAGGAGGGAGATAACCGCTGGGGATGGCCACTGCTCCATCAAACAACAGTCTGGGCTTTCTCCTGCGACAAAACCTCAAGCCCAGGATGATGATGATAAAAGTCAGGAAAAAGGTGGACACAGACACCAGCGCGATGATCAGATAAGAGGTCAGTTTGGAATTGCTCTCATTAAAAGACAGATCCTTCAGTTCTGGCACCTCAGCCAAGTTATCAGAAATTAGTAAATACATGGAACAGGTGGCAGACAGAGAGGGCTGTCCGTTATCTTTCACTGCCACTACAAGGTTCTGTTTCATGCTGTCAGATTCAGAAATGTCCCGCTGTGTCCTGATCTCTCCGCTGTGGACACCAATAGTAAAAAGTCCCGGATCAGTGGATTTGACTATATGATAGGACAGCCAAGCGTTCTGTCCGGAGTCTGCGTCCACCGCGATCACTTTGGACACCAGAGAGCCTCCGTGTGCAGCTTTGGGGACCAGTTCGGTCATGAAGGAGTTGCTCTCTGGGGAGGGGTACAGGATCTGAGGAGAGTTGTCATTCACATCTGAGATGAACACACTCACGGTCACGTTGCTGCTGAGAGGAGGAGAACCGTTGTCTCTGGCCATCACGTGGACTTTAAAACTCCTGAACTGTTCATAATCAAACGACCTCACAGCGTGGATCACACCCGTGTCTCCGTTCACAGACAGATAGGAGGACACCGGGGCACCGTTCACCTCACCAGCTAGCAGAGAATATACCACTGTACCGTTCTGTCTCCAGTCGGGGTCTCGAGCACTAACGGAACATAAAGTGGAGCCCGGTTTGTTATTCTCACTCACATATGCGCTGTACGACTGTTCCTCAAACACAGGTGGGTTGTCGTTGATATCAGCTACAGATAACTGAACACTTTTAGAAGAGGACAGAGGTGGAGAGCCCTCGTCAGTGGCAGTGATTGTAATGTTGTAATCAGACACTAGTTCGCGGTCCAGTTGTCCTGTGCTCACCAGAGAATAATAGTTTTTAATAGAAGGAACCAACTTAAAGGGGACACCCTGCTGGATGGTGCAGCGGACCTGTTGATTTTTCCCAGAGTCTGCATCCTGCACATGAATGATGCCCACCTCTGTACCCGATGATATGCTCTCGGGTATGCGGTTTGATAACGAACTGATATGGATGACTGGGGCGTTATCATTGACGTCAGTTATATCTATTACAACTTTTGTTTCTGTAGAAAGGCCATAACCATCTTTCCCTTCAATTAGCATTTCAAACTTCGACTCTTCTTCATAATCAACATTTCTTGCAAGTATAATTTCTCCGGTATTTTCATTTAAAGAAAATATTTCCTTTGCTATATCACTTATTCCGCTGAATTCATATGTTACTTCACCATTAACTCCTTCATCTGCATCTGTAGCACTCACTGTTGCAACTACTGTATCTATAGGGTAGTTTTCAGGAAGAGAAGCCTCATAGATTGTATGAGTGAAAACTGGGGCGTTATCATTAGCATCCAGTACGGTGATTTTAATGACTACTGTGCCTGATTTCGGAGGATTGCCACCATCGACAGCTGTCAGCAATAAAGCCATATCTTGCTGCTCTTCACGATCTAATTCCCTGTCTAAAACTAACTCGCTGTATTTTGTGCCGACGGCATTCGTTAGTACGTTCAGAGCAAAATAATTATTCCTTTGCAAAATGTAATTCTGAACAGCATTTTGTCCTATGTCTGCATCGCGTGCTGCATTTATTCTGTAGCGAGAACCTTTCGGAGCCAATTCACCAATATCCAATTTAACGACGTCTTTAACAAAAACTGGTGGATTGTCATTTACATCCTGAATTTGCAAAGATATCCGGTGCGATTCGAGTGGATCTTCGAGTACTAGTTCACATTTTAAATTGCAAGAAACCTTAGCTCCACATAGCTCCTCACGATCAATCCGATCACCAACAACCAGTTCTCCAGCATCAACGTTTATCTCGCAGTAACGTTTACGGTTTTCTTTGAGAGCAATCCGAGCCTTCCGAGCGGAAAGACTGCTTACTTGAAGCCCAAGGTCCTTGGCTATGTTTCCAATCACCGATCCTTGTTTCATTTCCTCGGGGAAAGAATAGCTCACATCACCACAACACAGCTCTACTGCCAGAAGAAAACACATGAAAGTGCAGACAAGGTTCACCGAAAACACGAAATATGCCATCACTCAAAAAATAAACTGAATGAAAAAGAAGGAGGTGGTTAGTATTCCTCAGAAACACAAAATCATGTGTTCATGTGCGAGTAATTCAAGGAGTACAGTGCAGTGCCAAACAATAAGCTTTAACACTGTGGGTGGAGACGCTTGATTGTCTCATCTGTAGCCTGTTTTACAATTTTCGATTGGTAGACAGCGACACTCGCTGCATCCTACAAGGATTACAAAATAGCCTCAAGTTGACGAAAAGCAAGAAACTTAGCTAATCGAAAGAGACTTCATCCCGAGAAGAATGGCAGACGACAAAAGGCGCTTTCTATTGATTAATTCGGTTCTGTTTTATCTGTTCAATGCCATCTACCCCACGGTACGTTAGCAATAAAATGTAGTACTACATTGTATGATACTGTTGCTACAAACATGTATTTCTTGTTTATAAATGTAATTGAGCAAAAACCTGTAAAAACTCTTAACTGAAAGCGTGAACCTGAAACAACATCCAAGCAAAAATTCAGCCTAAAAGAATGAGTTGCTGAATACCCAATTCAGCTCTGTAACAAAAGTCGAAACTATTATGAAGGAAAAAATATTTTTTTCTCATTATTATATTAAATTATTCTGCAACGTTTTTTGTTTTGCTTAATTCATTTATTTATTTATTTATTTTTAACGAATGGGTAAATCCAACTGCAGAATTTCGTTGAATAATTAACACAACATATTTGACTGTGAGTAAATTCAAGAAAAAATTCTAATAATAATCACAACAAACAGAACGGAGTTTTATGATGTATGAAGGCAAACCTTTACAGGTATTCGCTCTACCAAACTAAGAGTTGAACCTTAGGAACATCCACAGTGAAAAATCCAGTATTCAATCTGCAGGATTTCGTATCGTTTATCTCTGTGATTTTTTGTTTCTTTTTTCTTAATTAATTAATTAATATATTCATTCAGTTGAAATAAGGCCAATGACATGAACTGATATTAAAACAAAAACGACGAATTTGTAGTAAAATTCTCGGTTAATGATGTTATTCGGAGCTTTACTAACTCAAGTTCATAAGTACAGTAATATACAATATTTTCATCTATGAAAAAAAAAGTTTTATGAAAATAGTTGATTTGATTAAAAGAAAATAACACCGAAGATGTGTTTCCGAAGAAGGGTTGAATTTTTTTTGAATGACGTAGGTGTAATGACGTCAACGTGGTATTCTTACCTGGGGAGGGTCGTCAGACTCCCCAAAAGCCTCGAGAAAATCTGATGGACTTTTCTTCAGAGTCTGGTCAGCAGGCAGCGTGTTGTCATTGTATGATGTCACAAACTTAAAGTCACTGGTTCTTGAACCTGTGGTCAGGTACGCGTCATAATTGTAAGTGCTGCGTAAAGTTCCTGTGCCATCAACATCTGCGTAATTAGGAGGGAGATAACCGCTGGGGATGGCAACTGCTCCATCAAACAACAGTCTGGGCTTTCTCCTGCGACAAAACCTCAAACCCAGGATGATGATGATGAAAGTCAGAAAAAACGTGGACACAGACACCAGCGCAATGATCAGATAAGAGGTCAGTTTGGAATTCTTCTCATCATAAGACAGATCCTTCAGTTCTGGCACCTCAGCCAAGTTATCAGAAATTAGTAAATACATGGAACAGGTGGCAGACAGAGAGGGCTGTCCGTTATCTTTCACTGCCACTACAAGGTTCTGTTTCATGCTGTCAGATTCAGAAATGTCCCGCTGTGTCCTGATCTCTCCGCTGTGGACACCAATAGTAAAAAGTCCCGGATCAGTGGATTTGACTATATGATAGGACAGCCAGGCGTTCTGTCCGGAGTCCGCGTCCACCGCGATCACTTTGGACACCAGAGAGCCTCCGTGTGCAGCTTTGGGGACCAGCTCGGTCATGAAGGAGTTGCCCTCNGGGGAGGGGTACAGGATCTGAGGAGAGTTGTCATTCACATCTGAGATGAACACACTCACGGTCACGTTGCTGCTGAGAGGAGGAGAACCGTTGTCTCTGGCCATCACGTGGANTTTNAANCTCNTGAACTGTTCATAATCAAACGACCTCACAGCNTGGATCACACCCGTGTCTCCGTTCACAGACAGATAGGAGGACACNGGGGCACCGTTCACCTCACCAGCTAACAGAGAATAAACCACTGTACCGTTCTGTCTCCAGTCGGGGTCTCGAGCACTAACGGAACATAAAGTGGAGCCCGGTTTGTTATTCTCACTCACATATGCGCTGTACGACTGTTCCTCAAACACAGGTGGGTTGTCGTTGATGTCAGCTACAGATAACTGAACACTTTTAGAGGAGGACAGAGATGGAGAGCCCTCGTCAGTGGCAGTGATTGTAATGTTGTAATCAGACACTAGTTCACGGTCCAGTTGTCCTGTGGTCACCAGAGAATAATAGTTTTTAATAGAAGGAACCAACTTAAAGGGGACACCCTGCTGGATGGAGCAGCGGACCTGTCGGTTATTCTCAGAGTCTCTGTCCTGCACGTTAATGATGCCCACCTCTGTACCAGTTGGCGCGTTCTCGGGTATGGGATTAGACAGTGATTTTAAATAAACTACAGGGGCGTTATCATTTTCATCAGTTAGCTCTATGTAAACTTTTGCAGACGAACTTAATCCCAGACCGTCATTGGCTATGACTGGCAGTTCAAATGCATTCTTTTTCTCAAAATCAGTTGTACCAATTACTCTAATTTCGCCAGTTTTAAAATCAATAGAAAACACCTTTTCATCGATATCTGACACATGGCCAAAGTCATAGGACACCTCGCCATTCACTCCCTCATCAGCATCTGTAGCGCTGACTCTAACCACTACAGTATTAAGAGGAGAGTTTTCGGGTATGCTGGCTTTATAGACGGCTTGGCTGAATACTGGAGCATTATCATTAGCATCCAGTACGGTGACATGTATCATAACAGTGCTTGATCTCTGTGGTGAACCACCATCAACAGCTGTGAGAGGTAAATTAATCTCTCGCTGTGTTTCTCTGTCGAGTTTGTGATCAAGAACAAGCTCAACGTTGTTTGCATCAACCATTAAAATAAAGTTATCATTTTTTTGTAGACTGTACCTCTGAACAGAATTTTTGCCTATATCCGCATCGTGCGCGCCCTCTATTCGGAAACGAGTCCCCTTTTCTGCTGACTCACTTATTTCCATTTTAATGGAATTTCTTTTGAATTGTGGAGAGTTGTCGTTTATATCTTGAACATGTAGATTTATACGATGTAGTTCTAAAGGATTCTCCAGTACAAGTTCCTGGATTAAAATGCATGACGATTTCGTGCCACAAAGACTCTCTCTGTCAAGCTGCTCGGCAACGCTCAAATCTCCCGTTTGTAAACTAACGGCACAAAATCGTTCGTTATCTCCTTCTGCGTCAACACGGGCCTTGCGAGATGACAATGTAGTAATATCCAGACCGAGATCCTTAGCTATATTTCCAAAGACAGTTCCTGGTTTCAGCTCCTCTTGGATAGAATAGCTTACTTCAGTACACACTGATTGCAGCGCAAGTATACAGACGACAAAGAGGGTAATCAGGCCATGCTCTAAAAATCCACCGTATTCCATAATTACAAAAACAGAAACATCCGCCAGCAAAGAAAAGATACAACGGAGTTAGTTCACCTCTCGAACGCGTTTGCGATGGAGTGAATTAAACAAATCCAAATACAGAAATCAGCACTGCAATCCAATGGTTCCTTCCAACACAAAGCGCAGGAACAATGGGTGGAGACGATGGCGTTGACGTTACAATGTTTCAAAGTAATCTGGTAGACAGCGACACGATGTGTTCATTTCAGACAGAACATTTGGTAAAATACCAGATTGACAGGTTAATGACGTCATGCAACTATTTCCCATATAAACACAATTAAGCACCTTAATATGTTAAATTGTATTAATTTAATTAAAGCAAGTAACTACAGCCACAGTTTCTGCTAGGATCAAAGAATCTGTTAAGTGCTGTGATGGAAGTAAGTAAAACCATGTTGCAGTGCACACTTATAACGTTGTTTTAACGCCAGTGAACGCAGTATTTAGCATTTATCTACAAAATTGCAATATTGTGTTATTTAGGTTAAACTGCGATTAAATTTAACATTTTCTCTGCAAGTAAATTTTAATGAAAATAGCAGCATGTAAAATTTGTCTCCAAACTACTTTCCGTATGGTTGCCTTCTATGTGTTCAGCACCATGGACAGAGTCTACTCAAACAAGTCCTTACGCTCAGTTTGTATAAAAGAAAAATACAGTCTTTGTCAGTATGTTACAACATTTTAAATGAAGAAAAGTAAAAGTAACAAATCACTAGTCATATGGCAGCACTTCTAGTCCAAAGAGCATGCAAATTACTGTTGGTCGCAGTTAAAACATAACTTTAATAAACTTGGAATACTGTACTAACTTGGAATCAAACTATTCAAGGGATGCATGTAGCTATAGGGCAATTTTAGCAGACTTGCCAAAAAAAGAAACACAATATACTTGTATTAACCAATGATCCTCCTCTGAAAGCACAATAACTATTGTTTTAAATATTTCTCCATAAACAGATGAGCTAAAGCTTTCTGGGAGAATCCTTTTGGCTTTTCTTATGTCTGTTTATGGCCTTACAGTATGTGTTCAAAGTGAGTTATTACTCAGATAATTATCTACTGAGAGTGCAATAATAATTAATCTGAAGATGATCCATTGCTGAAAGGAAAACAAGTAACATCTTAAAGAAGGGATGGGGTTCTAAAAAGTAAGTAGACAGTTAAACTTTTTCATATTTCAATAAGAAAAATATTAGGAAGACAAAACAATATAATTAAACTATTTCTAATTGACATATAACATACAGTACTAAGTTATTAGATAAAACAGTAAATTGATGCCGGTGGAGCAACAACACCTAAAAGAAAACTGATCTGATAGATAAGAAGATTAAAAATATAATAATAATCGTTGAGTATTTTCTGACAATATGTTCTGGCAAGTTAATTGTGAATGGGGTGCTAACTAAATGTTTTCCTTTGATAAATGTTAGTTAAGAACATTTGATATAATAGCATTTAAAAAAATGTAACTGAAATAGACGGTTGCTCGAAATTGGCAAATATCATGTAGAGATTGACATCACACGTTTGTCAAAAAGAAGCTTATTTCAGTCTTTTCTTACCTGGGGAGGGTCGTCCGACTCCCCAAACGCCTCGAGAAAATCTGATGGACTTTTCTTCAGAGTCTGATCAGCAGGCAGCGTGTTGTCATTGTATGATGTCACAAACTTAAAGTCACTGGTTCTAGAACCTGTGGTCAGGTATGCATCATAATTGTAAGCGCTGTGTAAAGTTCCTGTGCCATCAACATCTGCGTAATTAGGAGGGAGATAACCGCTGGGGATGGCCACTGCTCCGTCAAACAACAGTCTGGGCTTTCTCCTGCGACAAAACCTCAAACCCAGGATGATGATGATGAAAGTCAGAAAAAACGTGGACACAGACACCAGCGCGATGATCAGATAAGAGGTCAGTTTGGAATTGCTCTCATTATAAGACAGATCCTTCAGTTCTGGCACCTCAGCCAAGTTATCAGAAATAAGTAAATACATGGAACAGGTGGCAGACAGAGAGGGCTGTCCGTTATCTTTCACTGCCACTACAAGGTTCTGTTTCATGCTGTCAGATTCAGAAATGTCCCGCTGTGTCCTGATCTCTCCGCTGTGGACACCAATGGTAAAAAGTCCCGGATCAGTGGATTTGACTATTTGATAGGACAGCCAGGCGTTCTGTCCGGAGTCCGCGTCCACCGCGATCACTTTGGACACCAGAGAGCCTCCGTGTGCAGCTTTGGGGACCAGCTCGGTCATGAAGGAGTTGCCCTCTGGGGAGGGGTACAGGATCTGAGGAGAGTTGTCATTCACATCTGAGATGAACACACTCACGGTCACGTTGCTGCTGAGTGGAGGAGAACCGTTGTCTCTGGCCATCACGTGGACTTTAAAACTCCTGAACTGTTCATAATCAAACGACCTCACAGCGTGGATCACACCCGTATCTCCGTTCACAGACAGATAGGAGGACACCGGGGCACCGTTCACCTCACCAGCTAACAGAGAATAAACCACTGTACCGTTCTGTCTCCAGTCGGGGTCTCGAGCACTAACGGAACATAAAGTGGAGCCCGGTTTGTTATTCTCACTCACATATGCGCTGTACGACTGCTCATCAAACACAGGTGGGTTGTCGTTGATGTCAGCTACAGATAACTGAACACTTTTAGAAGAGGACAGAGGTGGAGAGCCCTCGTCAGTGGCAGTGATTGTAATGTTGTAATCAGACACTAGTTCGCGGTCCAGTTGTCCTGTGCTCACCAGAGAATAATAGTTTTTAATAGAAGGAACCAACTTAAAGGGGACACCCTGCTGGATGGAGCAGCGGACCTGTCCGTTATTCTCAGAGTCTCTATCCTGCACGTTAATGATTCCCACCTCTGTACCAGTTGGCACGTTCTCTGCAGCGGGGTTCATCAATGACTTTATATATATTACTGGTGCATTGTCATTAACATCGGTGATATCGATCATTACTTTAGCGTCGGATGAAAGCCCATAACCATCTTTGGCCTCTATACGCATCTCATATTTTGAATTTGTCTCAAAATCAAGCATTCCTGTGACCTTTATCTCTCCTGTTTTACTGTCCAGTGAAAAAACCCTTTTAGCTCTTTCTGAGATGCGATTAAATTCGTACGACACCTCTCCGTTCACTCCCTCATCTGCATCAGTTGCGCTTACAATTACAACTAAAGTGTTAAGATTTGAATTTTCAGGTAGATTGGCTTTGTAAACGGCCTGGTCAAACACTGGCGCGTTATCGTTAGCATCCAACACAGTAACGTGTATAACGGCACTTCCTGACCTCTGTGGATTTCCACCATCGACTGCAGTCAGGATGAAATTTAAATCGTGCTCCTTTTCGCGGTCTAGCTCTTTATCTAGCACCAGCTCGATGCTCTTAGTCCCATCAGCATCTTCTCGAACAGATAAAACAAAGTGGTCATTCTTTTGTAAACTGTATTGTTTGACTGCGTTCTGCCCAATATCTACATCATGTGCTTCATTGACGCGGTATCGAGCTCCTTTAACTGCTGATTCTCTTATTTCCAACTTAACTGTATCTTTAGGGAAAACTGGTGAATTGTCGTTTACATCCAGAATAAGCAGTGAAATACGGTGCAGCTCCAAAGGGCTCTCCACGACTAATTCAAATTTAAGCATGCACGAAAGCCTCTCCCCGCACAGCTCTTCCCTGTCAATCTTCTCCCTGATGACAAAATTTCCAGTCTTGAGGTCAATGTCGCAGTAATGCTGGTAGTTTTCCTCTGTATCAATCCGGGCTTTACGAGTGAACAATTTTGCTACTTCCAGGCCGAGATCCTTGGCAATATTCCCAACAATGGATCCCGGTCTCATCTCCTCCGGTGCAGAATAGCTGAGGTCCGCAGCGGTTATCTCGAAAAACAGAGCAAAGCCGAACACAAAACAGAGCGAGGCTTGTCTTTTTAGGGCCATTTTTTCACCCAAACAAGACACGAATACAAAAATGCCCCTTCCGCTGGGAATATTACACAAAGTGATAAGAAAACAGCGTATACCGCGACTACAACAATGGTAGCTCTAGTTTTAGACTAATATCTTCGTTGGTAGTGGGTGGGGAATTGAACCTCTTCACATCTGCTAGTGAGCAGCGACGCTGTGAGTTAATTTGAGATATTACAAATAAACATGTTATAAGCTAGTATAAAATGCCACAGTTACAGCCACAACGACCACCGTAATCGTTTTGTTGCCAATTTTAATTCACAAAAGAAACCGATTTTTCCTGCAAGTTTGGACTTTGATTTTGTGTTAAAGTACAAAAAAGCACAAAGTTTCATTCAGCACCACAGACAGCGCTTCAAGGGTGAGGAAAAGATATACATACTTCCCTCATTTAAATTTTCTGAAAGTGACAACATGATGGACTTTTCTAAAAACACATTAAAATAACACTAGTCCTATATTTTTAAAAAACGAATATTTATTGGAGAATCTAAAGTCCCGCAAAATAAAAAAAAACAGGGTGTTTAATCATAAGGCATAGAAAATGAGTGAAAGATATTTTTAACGAAGAATAAAAGAATAATAATTTCATTTAGTCTATTGTTTGATGATTAAAAAACGCCTGGAACTACAACATCTAAAAGGCGTTTGCAGTAGACACACAATTTACACGGACAAAACTAATCAATATTCTAAGTGGTCTTGAAATTTGAGAGAGAATTTGTTTATTTTTCCATTAATTAAGCAAATATGACGTGTGTTAAACGTAGTTAGTAAACACCACTTAACAACAGTCTCTATAAATGTACTAAAATTATTTTTAAAACATTTCATCTGTAGCATATAAGTTTAACGAGCTCGTGATTACACGAATTACATTCAAAATATCAAACTGACTAGTGGAACTTCACATCTAACAGCAAACAATGGACTTATTAGGCACACTGTACTACAACGAATTAACTGATAATTAAATTGATAAATGTTATTGACCACTCAGTATTTCAGAATGTCAGTTTGTGATGACTGACAATTTTCACTTAAACATGACTAAAGTTATAATTCAACAAATTGCAGACAAGTAATAATCGTAAAATATTTTTTAATCATTTAATATTTTTTAAAAAGGCAAAAGCCAGTAAAATAACTGCATAACTAGTGACATCTGGAAACAAAACGTGCACATCAGTCACTTCAAAAGGGCTGTGCCAAAAAAAGGAATATCAAGAAAATGCGTGCCAGTGAATGCCTTCCTATGAATCAACACCTCTAAAAGATTTAAAAACTGAGAAGAAAGTAGCTGAAGTGCATAACATTACACTGCAACGTTAAATTAGATTATTTAAAAAAACATGTCCTACCTCTACAGACTCATCTGGATTATCAAACATTTCAGCAAAGTCTGATGGACTTTTCTTCAGAGTCTGGTCAGCAGGCAGCGTGTTGTCATTGTATGATGTCACAAACTTAAAGTCACTGGTTCTTGAACCTGTGGTCAGGTACGCGTCATAATTGTAAGTGCTGCGTAAAGTTCCTGTGCCATCAACATCTGCGTAATTAGGAGGGAGATAACCGCTGGGGATGGCAACTGCTCCGTCAAACAACAGTCTGGGCTTTCTCCTGCGACAAAACCTCAAACCCAGGATGATGATGATGAAAGTCAGAAAAAACGTGGACACAGACACCAGCGCGATGATCAGATAAGAGGTCAGTTTGGAATTGCTCTCATTATAAGAAAGATCCTTCAGTTCTGGCACCTCAGCCAAGTTATCAGAAATAAGTAAATACATGGAACAGGTGGCAGACAGAGAGGGCTGTCCGTTATCTTTCACTGCCACTACAAGGTTCTGTTTCATGCTGTCAGATTCAGAAATGTCCCGCAGTGTCCTGATTTCTCCGCTGTGGACACCAATAGTAAAAAGTCCCGGATCAGTGGATTTGACTATTTGATAGGACAGCCAGGCGTTCTGTCCGGAGTCCGCGTCCACCGCGATCACTTTGGACACCAGAGAGCCTCCGTGTGCAGCTTTGGGGACCAGCTCGGTCATGAAGGAGTTGCCCTCTGGGGAGGGATACAGGATCTGAGGAGAGTTGTCATTCACGTCTGAGATGAACACACTCACGGTCACGTTGCTGCTGAGTGGAGGAGAACCGTTGTCTCTGGCCATCACGTGGACTTTAAAACTCCTGAACTGTTCATAATCAAACGACCTCACAGCGTGGATCACACCCGTGTCTCCGTTCACAGACAGATAGGAGGACACCGGGGCACCGTTCACCTCACCAGCTAACAGAGAATACACCACTGTACCGTTCTGTCTCCAGTCGGGGTCTCGAGCACTAACGGAACATAAAGTGGAGCCCGGTTTGTTATTCTCACTCACATATGCGCTGTACGACTGTTCCTCAAACACAGGTGGGTTGTCGTTGATGTCAGCTACAGATAACTGAACACTTTCAGAGGAGGACAGAGGTGGAGAGCCCTCGTCAGTGGCAGTGATTGTAATGTTGTAATCAGAAACTAGTTCACGGTCCAGTTGTCCTGTGGTCACCAGAGAATAATAGTTTTTAATAGAAGGAACCAACTTAAAGGGGACACCCTGCTGGATGGAGCAGCGGACCTGTCCGTTATTCTCAGAGTCTTTGTCCTGCACGTTAATGATTCCCACCTCTGTACCAGGTGACGCGTTCTCTGCAGGGGGGTTCATTAGTGATTTTATATATATTACTGGTGCATTGTCATTAACATCGGTGATATCGATCATTACTTTAGCGTCGGATGAAAGCCCATAACCATCTTTGGCCTCTATACGCATCTCATATTTTGAATTTGTCTCAAAATCAAGCATTCCTGTGACCTTTATCTCTCCTGTTTTACTGTCCAGTGAAAAAACCCTTTTAGCTCTTTCTGTGATGCGATTAAATTCGTACGACACCTCTCCGTTCACTCCCTCATCTGCATCAGTTGCGCTTACAATTACAACTAAAGTGTTAAGATTTGAATTTTCAGGTAGATTGGCTTTGTAAACGGCCTGGTCAAACACTGGCGCGTTATCGTTAGCATCCAACACAGTAACGTGTATAACGGCACTTCCTGACCTCTGTGGATTTCCACCATCGACTGCAGTCAGGATGAAATTTAAATCGTGCTCCTTTTCGCGGTCTAGCTCTTTATCTAGCACCAGCTCGATGCTCTTAGTCCCATCAGCATCTTCTCGAACAGATAAAACAAAGTGGTCATTCTTTTGTAAACTGTATTGTTTGACTGCGTTCTGCCCAATATCTACATCATGTGCTTCATTGACGCGGTATCGAGCTCCTTTATCTGCTGATTCTCTTATTTCCAACTTTACTGTATCTTTAGGGAAAACTGGTGAATTGTCGTTTACATCCAGAATAAGCAGTGAAATACGGTGCAGCTCCAAAGGGCTCTCCACGACTAATTCAAATTTAAGCATGCACGAAAGCCTCTCCCCGCACAGCTCTTCCCTGTCAATCTTCTCCCTGATGACAAAATTTCCAGTCTTGAGGTCAATGTCGCAGTAATGCTGGTAGTTTTCCTCTGTATCAATCCGGGCTTTACGAGTGAACAATTTTGCTACTTCCAGGCCGAGATCCTTGGCAATATTCCCAACAATGGATCCCGGTCTCATCTCCTCCGGTGCAGAATAGCTGAGGTCCGCAGCGGTTATCTCGAAAAACAGAGCAAAGCCGAACACAAAACAGAGCGAGGCTTGTCTTTTTAGGGCCATTTTTTCACCCAAACAAGACACGAATACAAAAATGCCCCTTCCGCTGGGAATATTACACAAAGTGATAAGAAAACAGCGTATACCGCGACTACAACAATGGTAGCTCTAGTTTTAGACTAATATCTTCGTTGGTAGTGGGTGGGGAATTGAACCTCTTCACATCTGCTAGTGAGCAGCGACGCTGTGAGTTAATTTGAGATATTACAAATAAACATGTTATAAGCTAGTATAAAATGCCACAGTTACAGCCACAACGACCACCGTAATCGTTTTGTTGCCAATTTTAATTCACAAAAGAAACCGATTTTTCCTGCAAGTTTGGACTTTGATTTTGTGTTAAAGTACAAAAAAGCACAAAGTTTCATTCAGCACCACAGACAGCGCTTCAAGGGTGAGGAAAAGATATACATACTTCCCTCATTTAAATTTTCTGAAAGTGACAACATGATGGACTTTTCTAAAAACACATTAAAATAACACTAGTCCTATATTTTTAAAAAACGAATATTTATTGGAGAATCTAAAGTCCCGCAAAATAAAAAAAAACAGGGTGTTTAATCATAAGGCATAGAAAATGAGTGAAAGAATTTTTAACGAAGAATAAAAGAATAATAATTTCATTTAGTCTATTGTTTGATGATTAAAAAACGCCTGGAACTACAACATCTAAAAGGCGTTTGCAGTAGACACACAATTTACACGGACAAAACTAATCAATATTCTAAGTGGTCTTGAAATTTGAGAGAGAATTTGTTTATTTTTCCATTAATTAAGCAAATATGACGTGTGTTAAACGTAGTTAGTAAACACCACTTAACAACAGTCTCTATAAATGTACTAAAATTATTTTTAAAACATTTCATCTGTAGCATAAGTACAAGTTTAACGAGCTCGTGATTACACGAATTACATTCAAAATATCAAACTGACTAGTGGAACTTCACATCTAACAGCAAACAATGGACTTATTAGGCACACTGTACTACAACGAATTAACTGATAATTAAATTGATAAATGTTATTGACCACTCAGTATTTCAGAATGTCAATTTGCGATGACTGACAATTTTCACTTAAACATGACTAAAGTTATAATTCAACAAGTTGCAGACAAGTAATAATCGTAAAATATTTTTTTAATCATTTAATATTTTTTAAAATGGCAAAAGCCAGTAAAATAACTGCATAACTAGTGACATCTGGAAACAAAACGTGCACATCAGTCACTTCAAAAGGGCTGTGCCAAAAAAAGGAATATCAAGAAAATGCGTGCCAGTGAATGCCTTCCTATGAATCAACACCTCTAAAAGATTTAAAAACTGAGAAGAAAGTAGCTGAAGTGCATAACATTACACTGCAACGTTAAATTAGATTATTTAAAAAAACATGTCCTACCTCTACAGACTCATCTGGATTATCAAACATTTCAGCAAAGTCTGATGGACTTTTCTTCAGAGTCTGGTCAGCAGGCAGCGTGTTGTCATTGTATGATGTCACAAACTTAAAGTCACTGGTTCTTGAACCTGTGGTCAGGTACGCGTCATAATTGTAAGCGCTGTGTAAAGTTCCTGTGCCATCAACATCTGCGTAATTAGGAGGGAGATAACCGCTGGGGATGGCCACTGCTCCGTCAAACAACAGTCTGGGCTTTCTCCTGCGACAAAACCTCAAACCCAGGATGATGATGATGAAAGTCAGAAAAAACGTGGACACAGACACCAGCGCGATGATCAGATAAGAGGTCAGTTTGGAAT
>CADDXY010001207.1:3761-29941 GCA_902810495.1 Petrochromis trewavasae
TTAGTATTTTAGTATTTAGTATTTATTTATTTATTGTCATTGTCAAGAACAATGAAATTGCGTTTGGGGCTTCCATACAACCCAAAAAAGAAGAAAATAATAAATACCCCTTAAAACCCAAGTGTACATATTCCATAACGAGTAGTTTCTTTTGGGTCGAAAATTGGTCGACGCATCGGGCAGTGGACGACCCGAGGGCTTTTCTCCACTGCCGTCATTAAGGGTTGCCGATCATCTTCGCCCTGATTCAGTCGATAATGAGATTCACTTGCTGTTTCCGTAGCAGTTGGAGTTTTTACAGGGTGGGGTTGCTAGCCCCACGCCCAACCCTCCTCCTTTCTCATCCGGGCTTGGGACCGGTAACACCTGCTTAGTAGAATACAATAGAAGAATAGAATAATCCTTTAATTGTCCCACACGGGGGAATTTGAAGAAAGACACACATACAAACAAACAGTACACAAGACACAGAACAGAAACATACACAATTTTTACATATTTACATGAAGGACAATGGCTACCAAAAACTGATCAGTTCTGCTGACACCAGTCCAGAAATTCCAGAGTCCACTGTCTGTACTCTGAGTCGTCCTCACCTGTGATGAGGCCGACTATGGCA
Organism: Petrochromis trewavasae; assembly: GCA_902810495.1. Taxonomy (NCBI): domain Eukaryota; kingdom Metazoa; phylum Chordata; class Actinopteri; order Cichliformes; family Cichlidae; genus Petrochromis; species Petrochromis trewavasae. Next base: position 4,381 of record CADDXY010001207.1, read on the forward strand.
GAGTCGTCAGAGAACTTCTGTAGGTGGCAGCGTGGGGAGTTGATGGAGAAGTCTGCAGTGTAGAGGGTGAAGAGGAACGGTGCCAGCACAGTTCCCTGTGGGGCCCCCGTACTGCAGACCAGCGTGTCAGAGACACAGCCCTGTGTCCTCACATACTGTGGACGTTCTGTGAGGTAGTCCAGTATCCACTGGGACATGTGGTGGTCCACTCCCGATAGCTCCAGCTTGTCTCTCAGAAGTCGTGGCTGGATGGTGTTGAAAGCACTGGAGAAATCAAAGAACATGATCCTCACAGTGCTTCCAGGCTTCTCCAGGTGAGTCAGAGCTCGGTGCAGGAGGTAGATGATGGCGTCCTCCACCCCGATGCCAGGCTGGTAAGCAAACTGCAGCGGATCCAATGAAGACCTCACCAGGGGGCGCAGATGGTTTAGAACCAACCTCTCGAGGGTCCCAAGGACCTCAGCAGCCTGTAGCTGCTGGGGTCCTTGGGATCGAAGGTCTTTGGTACCGGTACCACACAGGAGGTCTTCCACAGCTATGGTACTTTCCCCAATGACAGGCTCAGGGTGAACAGATATCCTAGGATGCCACACAGTTCATCTGCGCAGCACCTCAGGAGCCTGAAGCTGATGCCATCTGGACCTGCAGCCTTACGCACCTTGATCTTGTGAAGCTCGTTCCTCACTTGAAGAGCTGAGATGGAGAGAAGGGATTTCGGGGGAGGGGGGTGTATGTTGGAGTCCACAGAAGCCGGGGGTGGGTGTAATGACTGGGAGCTGGGAGGTGTGAAGTCCTGTGATGAAAGACAGGCAGGCCCTGAAGATGAGGGAGATTACAGCGGGGGTGGGTGGTTGATCAAACCTATTAAAATATTTATTTAGGTCATTCACCCACCCCAAGTGTCTTGCAGCCTGGGGGGTTGGTTTTTGTCCTGAGATTGTCTTCAGGCTGTTCCAAACCCCTCTGATGTTGTCCTGTTGCAGCTGCTCTTCCATCTTCCTCCTGTAGTTTTCCTTTCCTTGCTTTATCTTCCATTTCAGCTTCTTCTGCACAACTCTCAGCTCCTGTTTGTCTCCAGATCTAAACACTCTCTTCTTCTCCTCGAGGAGAGCCTTAATTTCAGGATTTATCCATGGCTTGTTGTTAGAAAAACACCATACCTTTTTGATGGGTACAGTGCTGTCCACACAGAAGTTCGTGTAATCCATAATGCAGTCTGTGATGCTGTTGAGGTAATCCTCCAAAGGGCTGCAGAGGTTGTCCCACAAAGTAGAATGGAAATAGTCCCTCAGGGCCTCTTCGGTCTCTGCCGACCATTTCCTTACTGTGCGTTTCACAACTGGTTCTCTGTGTACTAGAGGTTTATACACAGGCTGGAGATGAACCAGGTTGTGATCTGAGCCCCCCAGTGGAGGGAGAGGTGATGAGCTGTATGCCTCCTTGGTGTTAGCATACAATAAGTCCAATGTTTTATTGTCTCTGGTGTGGCAGGTGACATACTGGGTGAAAGTGGGGAGAGTGGAGGACAGGGAGATGTGATTAAAGTCCCCAGAGATCAAGAAAAGGGCCTGAGGGTGCTGTGTTTGGAGTCTGCTGGTTACAGTATGCAGGACCTCACAGGCTGCTGCAGCGTTAGCAGAGGGCGGGACATACACAGCTATCATAATCACGTGTGTAACCTCTCGTGGTAGATAGTACGGTCTCATGCTAATCGCTAACTGCTCAATATCCTTACAGCATAGCGTCTCTTTGATAGATAAATGCCCAGAGTTACACCATCTATCGTTCACAAACACAGCCAGACCCCCTCCTCTCTTCTTACCACTCTCCATTGTTCTGTCAGCCTGGATCAGATGGAAACCGTCTATGTTTATGTGCGAGTCCGGAGTTAGCGCGCTTAGCCGCGACTCAGTGAAGCACATCAGGCTGCACTCCCTGTAGCTCCTCTGATGTTGGGTAAGAGCCACCAGCGCATCTACTTTATTGGGGAGAGATCTCACATTCCCCATAATAACAGATGGAATCGCTGGCCGGTACCTCCTAACTTTACTGCGATGCCCGATCCCGGCCCGAGTGCCGCGTCTCTTCCTCCTCACCTCGCGGGGGATGTTGGCTCGCTCGGCGGTAGGCAGAACAGCGGAGGTCCCGAGGGCTAACAGCTGATCCCTGCTGTAAACGATGGGAGGTCGGAACTCCAAGCGCTCTCCGGACACAGATGCCGTAAAGAATGTTATAAGAAATATGGTTGTCCATAGAATTCTTAGCTCCATTGTGGAGCACTACAGTCCACAATAAAAAAACGGAATGTGGCAGCACGAGGTGAGAATAAAGTAAATACTCTTCACAGTTTAAAAGACAACGCCACTCTGGGAATTTCACCCAGAGAATACTGGAAGTAACACTAATCACCAAGAAGGCAGTTAGGTTTGTTATACTCAGTACAGAGACGAGGTTCAATGATAAAACAAGTTGACAATTTATTAATAATTATTTAAAACACCATATAAAAGCACAATCATAAATATCCATGTACAAATATGCTTAAAAAGGTATTCAGAGCTGAGGCTTACCAGTGGAGGGGCAGGGATGCCACGCACAAACTCAAAAAAAGAAAACACACCAAGACACAAGTGCAACACAAAATCACACACTCACACTAATAAACTAAACAAGGCAGGTGTGTACACTCAAAGGATCCCACCACCAAGGCACCCTAGTCTCCTCCACGTCGGCACTCCGCATCTGAATAAAAGAAACAAAGAAAATTTTAATATATTACAACAAAACTAATATGTAGCGCTGGGGGATAACCCAACTGCAGGACCACACTGGTGATCTGCAGCTAGAAAAAGGGCCTCCCACCAGTGGCGTAACAAAAATCCAAACTACAAATAAAACAACAGAAAAACAACATACAATCTGGATAAAACTTTAAAATCTGGAGCAAACGGAATCGCCGTATTGCTCCAACTTGCCGTCTGCCCGACTATAAGTTAATCATCCCGTCAATTAATATGTACGCCAGCTGACTCCCATAACTGGCATGCATATGGCCGCTGTCCACGCCGACGTCCACTTTAAAAAGCTGGCAGCAGCAGGAAAAGAAACCTCGCAACGGGAACAGACGGTAAAAGCAAAGCAAAGCAGCAGCACTTCAGTTAGCGTAGCGTTGCGTAAAACTAAGGCCCACACTTCCTGCAAAGCATAATAAGTAATTACTATAAAAGAACAATAAAAGGCAGAGATCGTAACAAAATTGAATTACGTACCGAGTAAAGCGCGTCATGAAACATGAGCAGAGTGGCTCATAGGAGGCTTCTACAGCTATGACCTAAAAACAATATCTGTTTACCACCAAGTAAGGTAATGTACACACTACAATGAGTAAACACCTACCAGCGGCGATGGAGGCTTCAGAATGATCTCTGCAACACCAAAGGGAAGTCAGGTGACCAAAAAGGAGATCACAGGTAAGCGATCCAGGAATGCTCAAATGGCCACTATTTATACTAGCGCCCCCTAATGCGCCAGGCTGAAAGTGGGTTGAACCAAGGAATAACATTCATCCTGCCACAGGAACAAGAAACACAATAACAACAAAAAAAGGAGAAAAAAAGGACTCTGTCAGGTCGGAGCTGCTGACACTGGCTGCCAGCTCCAAGCGGCGCCGGAAGTATGTGAGTATGTATCGTTAGGCTAGGCTTATAGACTAGATTCGAGGGGAGTAAAATAAATTTGAGAGGATTTAATGTTGAACAGCTGGCAGGGTTATTACAAATTTACAATGGTGCAATAAACCAATGTAAATAACAAAGAAAATTACAGAGGAGATTAACAGAGAAGAACACTCTTTAGAAAATAAAAGCAAAATAACATAAAATGATTAGTCTTTTTAGACCCGACTCCTGATGAACAGGATATGGTGAGTTCAATAGTTTTTCAGAGGAACGATCCGTATGGAGTAAGTGGTTTTGTGCTTGCTTATCTGACATCCTGCGATTTGAAGTGGTTTAGTCTATAGATCTACTCTTGCATCTCGAACAGCTGGCCACAATGCTTTTGGATCGCCAAGAGTTTTCACAGGGTCTGGCTCACCCTCTGTATCCAGAACCAACTTTGGGATTAGATCCAGAATCACAAAAAAACAGTCTGCACATACAGTACAAAGCAATGAACAAAATAGTTCTTACAGTTGTTTCTAAATAAAATTCAATTCAAGTATTCCAAGTATCCAAGATGGCACCAGTGTGCACGGCGAGCTGTCTCTTTGGGTTGTGTCTGCTGGTTGTTACCTTTCTTTTTCTATGTTGCCGATGGCTCTGCTTTACTCGTCTATGATCGCTAAATTCTTCTGAACCTTCGGCCACTAAAACCCCGAAAGCTTGATTTGGAAAGTAAGCAAGAAAACCTTCCTCTGCTTTTAGCAGACATACCTGACTGCCTACATCACTTACCATTTACCCTTCCTCGCAGGAAGCGATCTAGAAAACGGGGAAAACGAAGTAGTATCTTGATACGCTTCAAGGATTACGTGAAATCACATGAAGTTAAGAAACCTCGTACTTTTACAGATCTGCTACCATCTTTTCGTGATCTCTTGGACCAGTCCAGTTACAGATTCAGCTGCCATCGCTGGATCGAGCCTGTTGGACTTCCTGTTCCCTCGGACCTCCTGGCGAAGCCTCCACCTGTCTGGTGATGGGTGCAGTCCTACAGAGGTGGCGTGAATCTCCGTAACCTCCTGTTAGCAACGCTTGAATCAAGCTTCGGATGGGGCTGCTAAACACCAGGTCACTGTCAAATAAGACTTTCATCCTAAATGACTTTTTTATCTTGTTGGGACTGGATTTCATATTCCTGACGGAAACGTGGCTTCGACCCGGTGAGTTCTCTTCTTTCTCAGAACTCCTTCCGCAGCTTTTGGAACTGAACTGCGCTCCATCAGCTGTCTGCGCGCTGGTTTATCGTCCCCCCAAATGCATTAAGGATTTTAATCTCTATTTTGATGACTTACTGGGGATATGACCGTGTTTTAATTGTTGGTGATTTTAACATCCACGTATGCTGTGAGACTGGACCACTAGTAAAAGGCTTCCTTGCCCTTATTGACACTTTCACTCAGTGGGTGAGGCATCCAACTCAGATGCGCATGATAAATTCATTGACCGCTGGTCACTTTTACTTCACTTTCTTTTGTTTTGTTTTGATTTAATTATTTATTTTCAGTTGTTACAGACGGGACAGACATGGCTGGGGGATAGGAAAGGGAGAAAGAAAGATGAAGGAACAGAAAAAAACAGAGGAAATAAATCAACTTTCAGTTCAATATTCAATATTATTGTCAGAATAGTAATGTTTCACTTACAACTGTTGTCACCAGAACTGCTCCTTGGTGGCAAAAGCATGTTTGATCCACCACTTGAATCTGCATCATAATCTTCTCCCTGGTCACATGGTGAGTTGTCCATGAGATGCCTTTTCTTTAGTTTCATCCTAAATAAGAAAACGAAAATAGTTATATTACAGGTGTCATAAACAAAATGTGTTGTGCTAGGTGTTTTTAAAATCAAAAGCGGCAAAACTTTTTGTGAACATGAGCCCACAACTGTTTCCTCCTCATAAAACTTTCAGGCCCTGGAAGCAGGTCCCTTAAATCGTCCCTATTGAGGGTGTGGAGCAAGACCTCATCCACGTTGGCAGCTGTAAATAAAAGTCAAAACTTTCAGAAATGTCAATTTGTACATCTCTTTAAATATACACATTTCACTCTTCAAAAGAGAAAACAATTCCAAATTGCGATTTTGTCAAATACATTTAAATGTAATTTCAATATTTTATTGATTTTACAACAAAACTGATTCTATGTAGGATCACTGTCAGTGTGTGCAACACATAATTCATTTAGACATTAATTTGCATAAACATGCATTTTATTTCTCCATGATTTTCTGGTGTAGCTTTTGTCAGAACTTTTTCTTCAGGCCAGAAAAACATATGGTTGGGTTCAGTGGTGGTCCTAGCCTGTTTGGCGCCCTGGGCGAATACTCCCTCTGGCGCCCCCCCCCCCACACACACACACAGACAAAACATATTAAGGATTGTACATTAACATAAAGCTGTTGTACACACACACACATATGAAGAGAGAGAGAGTATGCATAGTATGCAAACGGCTACCAAACAGCCATCATAATTCGTCATACAATGAGAACAGGACAAATCAACAATTGACAATGACTAATTAATATTAAAATCTGTAACATAATGTATTGTTTGGAGTTTAGTCTGTTACTGTTACTATTTTTACCATTTCTTCTTGGAGCAACTGTAACGCACATAATTTCCTTAGGGATTAATAAAGTATTCTGATTCTGATTGTTTCAGGATGACCTGCCATTATCCAATGACACATCTGCTTACCTGTATCTTTTGCTCGTTTCTCCTCCTCTTCTTTTCTCTTTTTTCTAAACTGAGGACCTGATGGCTTTGAACTTTTCTTGTCCATCTTCCATTGGTTTTAATTTTGCACTCCAGTATGAACACCCATCCCTCAACCCAAGGATCACCACAATATGATCTAACACACCTACACCTTAGTTCACAGATTCACTTTGTCTTGGGTGCATTTCTGAGATTTCACACAACCCAGGATTCAAATCATGAATACATTATAACATTGAAATGCGCTCTATTTGGAAGCAGCCGGCCCCCCTCTCCTTTCAATGGCTTGTGTGTGCAGGCGCACTGAGGGCTCTCGCCCTCACTTTTCGTGTATAGAATTTCAAAAAAAAAAAACATCGGTGCAAATCATAAGTCTGTATCATGATGTCTGGTGTTTTCGTGTTTGTTGGTTTGTTTTTATTTTGTTTTATTTTGCGAGTTGGTTATTAGATGCTGCTCCAGCCGGTCAGAGAATCCCCCGCCACCCCGCCCTCTCCTCTCTGCGCCGCAAGCAGCAGGCGCACCTCGCAAACGAAGGGCGCCCTTACTCCCAGGAAATGGGCGATAGAAAACCAATCGGTGCCTATGCCATTCCCAATATGCGCTGGCTGACGTCGGGGCAGCATGAGTACGAGCATTTTTTTTTTTTCTTTTTGCCGATGCCCGTGATGCCGCCCCCCACCACGATGCCGCCCCGGGCAACCGCCCGTGTCGCCCGTATCTAAAACCGCTACTGGTTGGGTTAAAAAGAAAAACTGAGTCAAGACACCACCTGCCATGGATCCAAAGTCTATGCAGACACCTGGTTAAGGTGCAAAAGACAGACTAAGTAGAGCCTGTGTTAATTCCATGGTTAAGTCTCATAAAATTTTATGACAAGGCTATTCAAACTAGTTTTCAAACTAAAACTAATAGTGCCCAACTGCTTGTCAAATCATTCAACAAATGATCAAAGCTCTGATTAGGCCACTTCATCCATAAGAAAAGATATTACCCAAGTTCAGCAAGGTTAAAGTGTCCTGATTTATATTAATAGTTTTTATCATAAATAATTGGAAGTAAGTTCACATCTCCAACTTACAATAGTTTATATGATTAATCATAATCTGTCGGAAATGAAGCTTAAAGTAAATCTATAGGTAAAGATGTCATTTATAAATGTGCATTTGGTTTATGCCATCCCCGTGCATTATTTTATTCCCTTGTGTTATCTTTAATTTCATTACCCAAACTAGACTTGCAAATAAAATTTGAATAAACTCATGTTAGTTAAATGTAATTTTGGTCATAAGACAGTTAATTCTTGATGACTAACTAAATCCTGATTCATCGTGTAAATTAAATATAGATCTGTCCTAAACCCCTGGCTTTTTCCATAACAAAAAAAAAATTAAGCAGCAGAGAACACTGGTGCTGGAGCTGCAGGCTTAAGTTATCCTTAAGTGAATTCAAAAACAGCGTTGTAAAGTTACAAGCCTGATTGTGAGATTTGTCTCAAACCAGTATGGGTCCTCCCAAGTTGCCCTTCCGCACACACAAACACACCAAGCACAGTGCAGACAGAGAGCGCACGGCGTAAGAGAGAAGAAGAAAAAAAAAAAAAAACTACACACACTGCAGCTTTCTATTCTCCATAGGTGTAACACCCAGAACGGACTTTTGCAAAGGCTGATATCAACTGTAGTTCTTAATCGCATAACTATGTTAAATATATTGAACATGAAACAAAATTTACCCAACTAGCACCATTAATAATTTTAAACTCACTGCATGCTAACATTTCAGCAAACTGAATGAACTGAGCTAGCTAGCTAGCTGGCAGTTTTGGTAACTAGCCATTGGTAGTTACCCAAATATTAGAACTGATATTAGAACAAATATTAGAACTGATAATACAAATTCCTACAGTCTGCTTCAGCAGACTGTAGGAATTTGATGTAGAGGACCCAAAATGCAGACACAAAGAACGTGGAAGGAAACTTTGATTAACAAAAAGCGAGCCGTTTAATGAGGTGGGTAAAAAGGTACAAACAAAGGGCAAGGCAAACTGAAATAAAACTAACATTAACCTAAAATGGGAGAACTACACAAAAAACATGAAAAAACTGAACATGAAATCTACAAACATGGCATAGAAAACATGGCGTTAACAACAGACAACCTGACAAAGAATGAACAGAAACACACAAACTAAATACACACAAGGGTGATTAGGGGAAGTGGAAAAACATGGGGAAACAGCTAAGAAGCAAAGCTGACTACACTGACATAGGACACAGACCTTCAATAAAACAGGAAACATGAGACGCAGACAAGACAATATAAACTTGACAACATAAGACACAGCAGCATGAAACACATAGGGGTAGAAAATACAAAGATATAACTATTGCTTGATCCATTCTCAATCATCCAGGAAAGTAAATCTCCAAAAGTTGATTCTGTTCATCTGGACGTAGCGTTTTGTGGGAGAAACGTTTCGTCACTCATCAAAGTGACTTCTTCAGTCTCAGCTGACTACAGGTTTCCCCAATCTTAGAAAATTAGAATGCTTGAGCAGAGAGTGCCTCCGGGTACTCCGGCTTCCTCCCACCGTCCAAAGACATGCAGCTTGTGGGGATAGGTTAATTGGAAAATCCAAATTGCCATTAGGTGTGAATGTGTGAGTGAATGTGTGAGTGAATGTGAACGCGAATGGTCGTCTGTCCCTGTGTGTTGGCCCTGCGACAGACTGGCGACCTGTCCAGGGTGTACCCCGCCTCTTGCCCTATGACAGCTGGGATAGGCTCCAGCGACCCTGAAAAGGAGAAGTGGAAGCGAATGGATGGATGGATGGATGGATGGATGGATGGAGCGGAGAGTGCAATAAACAGTCACTTTCTCCCATGAATGGGGTGTGCTCAGTCGTTCTGGAGTGGCAGCGGTGTGAACGCTGTTTACTCTGGGAAGGGGTAGGAGGCAAGCCGGGCCTTGAACCCTCCAGCTCGTCACACAGGAGCGGTTCTCCAGAACCTCCAGCAGAAACGCCGTCCTGCTGTGGTGAGCACAGCTGCTTCACAGCGAGCTCCGTCTGCTGCTGCTGCGTCAGCGTGGAGAGAGAGATAGAAAGCTCACTGGCTCTGACTTGCTCCGTCCACGTGGCTATGGTGCTGCCCAGATTAGTGTTCATGGAGAATTGATGAAGCCGTGGGTTGGTTTTAATCATTGCCTCCACCGCGCTCAGTCCCACAGCAGTAGCCTGTCAGCTATTGGCCTGAGAGATGCGGTCCAGCAAATTAACCAACCTCTTTATTTGGGCATCAAACTCCAAGGCGGAACAATATGTGGGGTCCATGTTCTGGTCGCGATCTTCTGTCATGTGGAGGCTGTGTGCAGGCAGGAGTGGTAGTAAGGAGGACCCAAAGTGCAGACTCACAAGATGGAAGGTAAACTCAAACTTAAATTTACTGTAAAACAAAACCAAAAACTAAACTGAAAACTACAAAACCAACAGGCTGATACACAGAACACACAGCATAGTAGACGGTAGATCGCGACGCAGACCAAAGAAAACACAGGGCTTAAATACACAGAGGGAGCAATCAGGGAATAAGGCTATGTTCACACTGCAGGTGAAAGCGCATCAAATCCGATTTTTTTGACCCTATGCGAACCATAACGATCATGGTATGACAGTGTGAACGGCACAAATCCGATATTTTCAAATCGGATCTGGGTCACTTTCGTATGTGGTACTGAATCCAATGTTTTAGAAAGCGACTGCTGTTTGAACGGTCATGTCGCATTAAATCCGTCTTTTACGTCACTGACACAAGACAGACGCCAATTATCAGCGCCGGAGAAGCGCCTGAGAAGACATCGCGAACGCTTCCTGACCATACAGTGTAGATGTCAGTGAAACTGTTGGGAAGACAACGTTGGAGAAACGTGAACATTTTATTTGTACTGTATAATCTGCAGATTCTGACAGAAATCTGCAACTATCCTTTGAAGCACCGCTCCTCTGAAACAGCAATAAGGATCATTATTAGGTTATCTACATTATTATGTAAATAACAAAATAACTTAAAGCAAAAATTGGGAAACGTGAAGTCCGAAGTCTTTATATTAAGGCCATCAGTCAAACAATATTGTTTGCTCTGGGTCTAAACAGAGCATGTTGTGTGTGACATCTTCTTTTGTGCATGCGGCCGCTTTGAGCGTTCACACTAGAGAGTGTTTGCTGTCGCATTTTATTTGTAGTGTTAACAAGCAGACAAAAAAATCAGATTTGATCAAAAAATCGGAATTGAGCATTAACACCTGCAGTGTGAACGTAGCCTAAGATACAGGAGGGGAACACAGCAGGGACAAATCATGCCAGACGAGACAGGGGAAGCAAAACCAGACACATTAACATAAGACATGGACATTCGAAGTAAAACAGGAAACATGACACAGAGACGCAGACTTGACAAGGGGATACAGCAGACAGGGGAGACAGAGCAGCTAAGGAACACAGACAGAAACCAGAAAGAAGAACACTAACAAAGAAACCAAAAGGCTAGAAATAATAAATAATATCAAAATCAAAGTTCAATAACAATGCAAAACTGAAAACTTTGGGTCGACGACCCAGGCACCCTAACAAAGCCTTATCTTCCTCCTAGACACCTAGAAGCACTTATTCATGCCCTCATCATCTCTAGACTGTACTACTGCAATTCCCTCTATTTGGGTCTCAAACGCTCATCTCTCCATCGCTTGCAGTTAATCCAAAATGCTGCTGCACGTCTTTTGACAGGTGTTAGAATCTATGAACACATCACTCCACTTTTAACAAATTTACACTGGCTCCCTGTAAAATATCGTATTGATTTTAAGATTCTTTTACTTACTTTGAAAGTTTTAAATAATATGGAGCCCAGTTATTTAAGCGAACTCCTCAACATGTACGACCCCAAAAGAGCACTGAGATTGTCTAGCCAGATGCTCTTAGCACAACCAAGGTCTCGATTGAAGCATAGAGGAGATCGGGCCTTCGCAGTAACAGCACCCAGACTCTAGAATAATCTGCCAGAGGATATTCGTACTTCAGAGTCTATTCAGTCTTTCAAATTGCGTCTTAAAACTCACTTTTTTACTTTGGCTTTTAATTCGAGTTTAGTATGAGTACCATCAGGCCTGTTTGTTTTTATTGTTAATTCATTGTCTTCTTATTTATCTGTATTTGTTTCTAATTTATCTATATTTGTTTTTCTATTGTTTTCTCTTGTTTTTAACCAATTGTAAAGCAATTGGTCAATTCTGTTGTTTTTAAATGTGCTATAAAAATACATTTTGAATTGAATTTGAATAAATAAAATGAGATCTCATGAAGTTTTTAAAATCAAGTACACTGTTGTTTTAACATTGTTTCTGTTTCTTTGAATTTAATTTGTATTGCTTTATAGCATTACAATCAAATATATTTATATACACCTTTTTAAGGATGTAATAAAATCATGAAAGAGAGCCAGGGACAACACCATCGCATTGAAAGGTTTAGTGATCATCCACAACTATTTTCAGTTGCGGATGATTCAGAAAGTTTATTCATGCAGGCCAATATGACAGAGAATGTGCATCTTCTTTTTGTTTTCACATCTTAATTTATATTTAATTGTGTTGTGGTTTGCAGTGTTTTGTGTTGTTTCACTTTAAATTTGTTTAAAAGGAAAAAGGTGAAAATTTAAATAGTTAAAAGTTGAAATGTGAATAGTTGGTTTTTGTATTATATGATTTCTTTATTACATTTTATGTGGAGTGAATAAATAAAAGTATATTTACGGTGGCCCCTAGAGACAAAGCACGTACAAACTTCAAAACACGTACGAACTCTGAAGCACGTACAAACCCCAAAGCACGTACAAACTCCAAAACACGTAAAAACTCCAAAACACATAAAAACTCAGAAGCACGTACAAACTCCAAAACATGTACAAAACACAACAGAAGTGCTTCAGGATGCTAGGTGCAGTGTTCTCTAAAAAGAGCCGGAAATTCCATCACTACTCTCCGTGTCTTGCTCCGTTCAGTCTACCTTAATACAGCAGCGTGCTGATGATACATTCACTGGTCTACAGAAATTCACAGTGTGTTCAAGGGGTGTCTGAAATAATAGGTGGAAAAAAACTACTAGTAACCATGTATATAGGGGTTATATGAGAAGAGAAGGATTCTACTTCTTGGGTTTTGATTTTGTCCAGGTGTTCCACATATCTGTAATTTCCCTTTAAAAGAGCCAAGGGCCTTTTTTTCCACTTTCTCCATGCAAAGGTTGGCTACAATAGGTGACACGGGGAAGGCCATGGCACATCCATGTTTTTGTCTGTAAAAACCATTGTATTTGAAATATGTTGTGTAAGGCAGAAGGAGGGATATTAAAACCCTTATGTCAAAACAAGTGATTTATGGCCTACAAAGTAATAAAGGAAGTAATAAAGGAAGCAATAAGGGTTTATGGTAGTCATAAAAATATGATATTCATAAAATTATGATATTATTAAAAAAAATTAAAAAATTATCTATCCATCTTCTTCCGGGGCCAGGTTGCGGGGGCAGCAGCCTAAGCAGAGAAGCCCAGACCTCCCTCTCCCCAGCCACCTCCTCCAGCTTATCCATTCTAAGGCCAGCCGAGAGATATCATATCTCCAGCGTGTCCGCCATCGGGCATACGGACATTTGCCCGGTGGGCCGATGGGATTTTAGTTTTGGCCGATGAGTTTTTTTTTTTTGTAACGAGTATAAACAATGAAAGGTGGTGGATTGGCCAGATGCTGGCGATGTGTAAAAATAACTAGTTGTTTGGTGGTGGCTAGTGGGGAGCTTTCACAGAGGTCCAGCAGGTGGATGAGGGAAAGGGGAGGCAGGAGGAGGAGAGACCCGAGGTGGCGCCGGTCCGAGTGTCAGGTGAACTGAACTTCAGGTAAAGAAGTAATGACCCTGCAGTCTATCTGGAGTCAGCATATAAACCATGTTTAGGTTTCGTTTATTTTCATTGTGCTAACTTTTTGTAGTAGGGTGACCAACCATCCTCTTTTCACGTTCTGTCTGGGGCGTCCAGTGGGATTTTCGAGATTGATAAAAATGTCCGGGTTTTCCTATATTCTGACTGAGGATCATTGTGTGTGACATTGTCCCCAAACTGCTGCTTTCCGAGTGCTTGTTCTTCAGGTAAGAAGTTATGACCTGCAGTCTATCTGGGTCAGATATAAACCAAGTTTAGGTGTAGTTTATTTTCAGTTGTGCTGACTTTTTACAGTCAGTTACAATAATCGTACTGCGTACTATCTATCATGCTGAGAGTTTCTTCAGTGGGTGGGTGCGTATGATGTTACTGATAGTGAACTTTATTTCATAAGGTTAGTTATTAGAGTTGCCCCAGTCCGTAAAACGGAATCGTCATATTCAGAGAAATTATTATGCGTTTGGTGTTGAGCTGAAAAGGACTGCAGTTTGTCCCGGACTTCAGCTAGAATGGAAAAAGACACAAGGCTGGAGTTATTCTGTCTGTTACGTTGCAGCAGCTGCTCTTCTCTATTCTCAATCCTCCCGTCTGCTCTCAATCATGAAACTGATCAATGATCAGCTGATCGGCTTTTCTCTCTTGTTTGTTAATCGCCCACTTTGCGCCAGAAACAGTAAACCAGCGGATGTTGCGCTAAACAACAACAATACGTTTAAGCTTGATCAGCTGATGTTAGAATTAATTTAATATTGCTTTCTAGTATCAGCTGATGTTTGCTGGGGCCACAGCTGTAAAAGCTGCTGGTCAATGTCGGTTTGATATGTGGTGAGAGGGAAACATGAAGATGAAACCAGGAGATGTCCTTACTGATCATCAGAGCTGCTGTGATGGAAAACAGGTTTACCTTTTAGGTGACATCAATGAGTTGAAGGGAAGTTATGACTGTTCCAGAGAGACAAATAACAACAGGATCCTTTTCTATGTAGCTGACAGCTGGTACTGTGCAGGGGCGAGGTCTAGCAAAGTTTTGCCAGGGGGCCAGGTAGGGCATTAACAGGGAAAAGGTTTCCCTGGTGGTTTCACGTAAACCCTGAACCTCAGGTGGTGAAGCAAAGGTAAACTCTTCTGAATCTTGAGATGTAGATGTGCTCTCAAGTTGCTCTGGAACCGATATGAGTTCTGCATATAGTTCCTGCTTGGAGAAGGGGAAAAAAAGTTGATTTTTGAACAAGATCATTTATGACAAGGCCAAAGGCAGCTGATGTTGCAAGGTCTTAAGCAGCAGCAATAAAATAGTTAGGGTACCATTCAATGATCTAAATAATTACAGTATAGTCAGTGAAGCATAGATGAAAAAACAACCAAGTTCTCAACAAAGACAAAATGAATGGTTATTTTAACTCCTAGACTTTACCGTGTATGGTAGGAGCAAAACAGAAACTAAAAACTATAACTCATGAAGAATATCTAGAGCAATTTCGAGAGTTAAGCCAATAAATCACCGGGCACCACCGTGGATTTCCCCAAGGTGGTCAAGAATTTATTCAATCTTTATTCAATCTATAACCACTTGCGGAGGGTGTAACCCTTTCTATGAGAGAGGAATCATACAGTAATCCTAAAGAGTGAGAGAACAGAATTTTGTAAAATTACAGACCATTCGGGTCTATGTGGATAAAATTTAACATTATATTGCTACATAGCATATGCAGTAATTAGAGACAAACTGTATCTATGGCCTTATTATGGATGGTCTACTTAAGAATGGCCTCCAGATTAAAGCATGGGTCCCCAATCTCAGTCCCGGGATGAAAAAAAAAAATATAAAAAAAATTATAAATCAAGCAGGAGCAGGTCGGTGTCCTGCAGGTTTTAGATCTCACCCTGGGTCACACACTGAATCACTGTTAGTCATACAGCCTGAATTCAAGACATGTTGAGAAGGTAATTTATCCATTTAAATCAGCTGTGATGGATCAAGGACACATCTAAAACCTGCAGGGACACCGGCCCTCGTGGACTGAGATTGGGGACCCCTGCTCATTCGATATAAACAAAAAAGGACAATGCTGCCCTAGTAACCCTGGATGCAGAGAAGGCTTTTGACAGTGTAGATTGGAGCTTCCTATATGCCGTTCTTCAAAGGTTTGACTTTGATGAAGGTGCTGTGATGTGCATCAAATCTGTTTACCAATCTCCTACGGCTCGAATTAGAATCAATGGCAGCCTAACAGACCAAATCTCTCTCGAGAGGGGTACCCGCCAAGGTTGTTGCCTCTCACCTCTTCTCTTCACTCTGTATATTGAACCCCAGGCACAGGCCATCCGACAAAGTGAGGAAGTGAGAGGAATAAATATTAAACTGGAAAACCACGCCATCAGCTTATTTGCAGATGATATCATACTCTACTTAGAAAATCCAAAACAAACTATAATTCCACTGTTTTATGTAATTAATATCTTTGCTGAACATTCGGTGTACAAAATTAATGTGACCAAAACTCAGACACTAGCTTTCAATTATTTGCCGTCCGAAGAGGTTAAAAATAAGTTTCAACTGAAATGGACTGCAAAACAAATAAAATATCTGGGTGTAACTGTGACTAAATGATTGAGTGATCTTTTTTAAACAAATTATGATGGACTGACCACTCAGAATAAACACGATCTAAACCGATGGTCAACTCTTACCCTAGAATTTAGTGCAAGAATCAAAACAAATGACATAAATAAATAAATAAAAATGAGTATCCTTCTACAGCTATTGTACCTTTTCCAATGCCTGCCAGTTAAGATCCCAGTGGAAAAATTCAAGGATTGGGATAGGCTCATCTCTAGATTTGTATGGAATGGTAAAAGGCCTAGAATAAAATATACAACTTACAGCTATCTAGGAAGCAAGGTGGTGTGGGACTCCCTAATCTAAAAGATTATTACCATGCGGCCCAAACCAGACCAGTGATAAAGTGGTGTGATCAGAACTTTAATGATAAATGGAAAGACATTGAAATAAAAGTGCAGGATGTCTCAGTCCAGACTTTTCTTGGAAATAAGCAACTTAAGAAAACTTTACAGCATTTCCTTGATCCTATAACATCCCACACTCTAGAGATATGGTTTGCCTAGTTAAACAAAGTAAGTTGGAAAGGCGAGGTTAAGATGTTAAACTGGGCTGCCAATGTGTTGGTGTATACTAAGTGCACACGACTCAGGATTCAGGAAGTGGGAACAAAAAGGAATAACAGCGTTTTGTACATAATGAAAGATGGCCATTTGATGAGTTTCCAAGATTTAAAAGATCGGTATAGTCTAGAGAAAACATATTTTTACCAGTACCTGCAACTCAGACACTACTTTACAAAGGAAGTACGAAGTTCATGTACGTCTTATGGCGTGCTTGATTGTGTAATTAAATGATACATTCATTCAAGGAAATTTCTGTACTATATAAAAACCTAAGAGAGAACACGGCAACATGAACTGAATACATAAAAAAGAAATGGGAGCAGGAAATAAAAACTGATATCTCAACTGAGTTCAATAGTGCTAGATATGTGTGAAACCCAGAACACAACGACTAACTCAAGATGCTGGAGAGAATTTGGATGGAAACATTTCCTCGATTCTTTATTACACCAAAAATTAAAAGTAAGCAGACTCAAGACAGTTTGCCATGCTGGAGAAGATGTGGATAACATGGAAGCACATCATACGCACGTGTTTTGGGAGTGCCTGAAACTGCATAATTTTTGGAAGAACGTGACTCTTGTAATAGGGGATATCTTGGGCTATCATTTACCACACAATTTTAAAACTGCATATTTTGGGGATATTAGAAAGTATGTTGTGTATGATGACTTGTATTTGACAAAAATCTTATTGATAGCTGCAAAGAAAGCTATAACAAGAAACTGGTACAAACTGGAGCCGCCTTCTTTAAAAGACTGGTTGAATGTTGTTGGGGAAATCTATGCAATGGAAAAAATGACTTACATTCTCAGATTAAAGGAAGATATTTCGTTGCTAGTGGGAGAAGATGGACATTATATGACACCAAGGAAAATTAATGAAAAAAAACATTTAAAGTTTATGTCTATAACTTTGTATATCTATATATGCATGCATGTATAAAAAGTATGTATATAAGCTGGAGTATGTATGCTGTGGAGTAAAGGCAGGCATGCATATGGTAGTTGATTATAATTGGCACCCACACCTTTTGTTTGCTTTAGTTCTGGTTGTTTTGACTGTGTGCTTGTTTGTTTATTTCTTCTGAAGTGTAGTACATGTCTGTGTTTAAACTTTGACAAAACTATTAATAGAAACTACAGTGTCAAATAAAAACCTGTTCAGAGGTGTGAAAGACTCGCCAGCAACTGTCAGCTTTACAGGAAATGTGTCAAGTGCTCCCTTCTTTATTACGTACCATCAAAAGGTAAACCCATAATTGTGATGGAATAAATGTAGATTTGTGTCAGGGAAAATCTAGCGATAGAGACATCGAGTGCTCATGCAGGTTTTGAAGTGGGACCAAGCATAACAACAAGTTGATTTTCTATGATTTTGAACATTTGTAAATGATCACGGTGAACACACTCCTTATCTTGTCTGCCCAAAACATCAGATGTAAATGCTGGAGCTCACAGGGTGAAGATTGCGCTGAGAAGTTGCTTGCAATTTTAGCATCTTTTAAGGTTCTATTTTATCGCGTGCATAATGCAAAGGGTTTCTGATGTTACATTATTCTCAGTGTTAAACAAGGTTTAAAGTGTACCGTAATCATGAGGATCGAAAGTGATCAGCTTTACGACCAGATTTAATCAGTGTTTTGGATCCGTGCTGCTTCTTCATGTCTCTTGGCATTCGAAAGCCGTGGTGTTTTTCACGATAGCCGTTAAGGTTTCTTTTCCTCACTCATTCAGCTTGAAACACAACATGACTTATGTAGGCTCTTTTCCTTCGTGCATATAGTCTCGAGCGGATACAACGGATGGCAGGAAGAATTTTATAAGTGGTATGATTCGGTCAGTTCAGGCACCTTTGATTTTACGAAAGAGGCCCTTTTCCATTGTGAAAACGATGTTGAAATTCTAGCTTGGGGCTGCACATGGGGCTGCACATAAATTCGTTTTGGGATAAATTTGGACAGAGAAATAATCTTACACTCGGGCACACTCGTGAGTGATTCTGAGGAGTTCTTTAACTTCATGTTTTCACCAAAATATAAAGTGAGCTATTTCTTTTTTGTCAGCGACGATGCAGCTCTTATTCAATGGTGTCATGGTGACCTTTGTAGTCCACTCCCGAACTCGATAGATAACATCTTCATTGCGACCTCCATTACTTCATATAGGCGTATGAAACTGTACAGCTATTTGGATAAGTTACAGGAAAGAGCTATTTACTATGATACTGATAGCGTTGTCTATCTCAATAGAGAAAATGAGTGTGAGTTAGAATTAGGTAGTGTTACGCTATAAATACATATTCTTAATGCTTATTTTCTGTTTATATTGTTTTATAGAGCCCAGTGTAGGAAAACGCCCTTGTGAGAGAATGTATGCCAAAAGCGAGAATCCAGGAACCAACCACTAGAAAGGGGAACTCAAAAGAAGCACAGAGCACAGAGAAACCTCTCAGAAGAGTAGTTGTTTAGATTGCAAAGAAGATCAAAGGTTCCTTAGACAGAGGTTATAATGTGAGCATAAAAGTAATGAAGCGTAAGGAGAGGGACTTGAGTAATAGTTTGTAGGATTTCTATGTTATGTAAATTGCCCAAACACAGTGTTCAGGCCGGATATGCGCTAGCCATTAAAGGGGGCGAAGAAACCAGGAGTAAATTTTTAAAAGGGGAAACGGTTAACTCATATAGAGACTGTTTCCACAGATTGACAAAAGTAATGCTAGGACCTTTTACAGAAAAAGCTAATTATATCTGTTTTTAGTTCACAGTAGTTATTGAGGGTCAGATAATTAGTTAATAATAAATATTAGTTAAAAGGGGAGTACATATAATATATATTCATTAATGCTTATTTTCTGTTTATATTGTTTTATAGAGCCCAGTATAGGAAAACGCCCTTGTGAGTTAGAATGTATGCCACAGAGTAGACTGCATGTCTTGTGCAGAAAACAGGAAGTAAAGAAAGGGGAAGTTTAGTGCAGAGACATATTAATAAACCACACACAAAAAAGCAGAACTAAGTGAACTGTGTGTCGGTGTGACGTAGTGCAGAAATATATATACGGATTTAGCTGGTGTTGAGGTTTAAATATATATTTTTAATGCTTATTTGCTGATTATATTGTTTTATGTATAAGAGAGGGCCAGCTTTGAGTCTGGGTCACAGGCTGACAGGAAACTGCATGTTTCTGCAGAATATGACGAGCAGACAGAGTGAAACTAAGTTCAGACGAGGGGTGACAGGTTGCCCTGGCAACAGACCTCAGAAAGGGGAAGTTATTGCAAGCTGCACAGGAAGTTTTAGTGCGCACGCATATTAATAAATCAGACACAGAAAAGAGGAACTGAGTAGAAGGAGTTTGTAATGAAACTGTGTGTGTCACGTGTGACGTGTGTGACATCTGAAGTAAAAAAATAACACGTATATCAGACATATCTTGAGCTTCAAATGTTAGAGATCCTGCGGCTGCCTTTGGGGTGTGCAGGGCTCTCTCTTCCGGAAGATAATTAAATAAAGAACTATAAATGTTTTGACCACTCCGAGTCGGGTTTTCTCTGTTCTATCATGGGGACTAAAGAATCGGGGTTAATACTGGCAAAGAATTCAGACCTGAGCGTGTGTGTGTTCGTGTGTTCAGGTCTCCATTTCCGGAAATGTGAAATAAAGATCATTTTTGAACTTGACCACTCTGAGTCCAGTCTTTTTCGGTCGCCAAAAGAATACAAAAGAACCTAGATTTAATAGTAGATATTTAGGCGATCTCACAAATGAGTTAGATCATAATGATCACATTACAGATTTTGTGGTTGCAGGACCTAAAAGTTATGGATATTTGACCAAAAATGGGAAAGTTGTTTTGAAAGCAAAAGGGATCACATGATGTCTGTGAGAGGGTCAACTTTGAATCTGTAAAGAACCTTGTTGACAATTACATAGATAACAGTCAAGAGGGGCTAACACTTGAGGCCCCTCAGCATGGTATTGTTCGCAATAAAGCAGGGTTCTCACTGCAAAATTCATCATTCCCCAAAAGATTTCGGGTAGTATATGATAATCGTAGACTGCGACCAGGAGGTCTGACTTTACCTTTTGGTTACTGATTTTTTTTTCTTTTGCTATGTTTGAACCTGCTTTAATTGATTTTGATCCGAGACATCAAGTCCCATTTTCCTGTATGATTGTCGGGCCCAGTGGCTCAGGAAAAAACATTTTTGTTAAATCTGTATTGAAAAACTGTGTACATGTTTTGAATAAGTTTTTTGAAAATGCTGTGTGGGTTTACATATCCTTTCAGCCTCTGTATTCTGAGCTTCAACAGAAAAATAAAAGCATTAAATTCATTGAACGTCTCCCTGATTCATGACAGTTGATGACAGTTTGTTCCCACCACACCAGAGTCATCTCATTGTACTCGGTGATGTTATTTTTCAAGCATCAAATCATCCAGAAGTGGTCCGGATTTTCACACAGTACAGACATCATAAAAATTTGAGTGTCCTGATGTTGACTCATATGTTGACTTATATGGTGTTATTTAAAAACCCTCATGATAAATTACAAGTTAATACGGAGTGACATATCTGAACAATTTTTGAGAAAAAAGATGCTATGTTTTTGGCTTAAAAATGACAAACTTTGTTATTAGAGAAAAACAATATTTTTAATAGTCAAAGAATTTTTGAGAAGAGGGGTCCTGTATAGAAAGACTCTCCATGAATCGCTACCTTATCATGGTGGAGGGGTTTGTGTGTCCCAGGGATCCCAGGGGCTATGTTGTCTGGGGGCTTTTGCCCCCTGGTAGGGTCTCCCATGGCAAGATTGGTCCTGGGTGAGGGACCAGACAAAGAGCGATTCAGAAGACCCTTATGAGAAAAACATCGAGGGAACAGTTTACCCTGCCCAGGATAGGGTTACTGCGGCCCCGCCCTGGAGCCAGGCCCGGGAGGTGCCCGAGGGCGAGTCGTCTGGTGGCCGGGCCTTAGTCCATGGGGTCTCGGCCGGGCACAGCCCGAAAAGGGGACATGAGCCCATCCTCCCGCAGGCCCACTACCTGCAGGAGGTGCCGTAGGGGTCGGGTGCATTGTGTGCCGGCAGCGGCCAGGAGCGGAAGGCCCTGGCGGACTGATCCCCGGCTACCAAGACTGGCATTTGGGACATGGAATATCACCTTTCTGGTGGGGAAGGAGCCTGAGTTAGTGCGTGACGTTGAGCGGTACCAGCTAGATAGAGTCAGGCTCACCTCTACGCATGGCTTGGGCCCCTGGAACCAGTTCTCCTGGAGAGGGGCTGGACTCTGTTCAGTCTGGAGTTGTCCCCTGGTGAGAGGCGGCGGGCTGGGGTGGGTATTCTAATATCCCCTCGGCTTGCTGCCGGTACGTTGGGGTTCTTCCTGGTGGATGAGAGGGTTTCTTTCTCTTAGGGTCGGGGAACGGGTCCTGACTGTCATCTGCGCTTATGCACTGAGTGGAAGTTCAGAGTACCCATCCTTCTTAGAGTCCCTGGTTGGGGTGCTATTGTCCTACTGGTAGACTTCAGTAACAACAGCGAGACCTGGAGGGGCGTGATTGGGAGGAACGGCCTCCCTGATCTGAACCCGAGCGGTGTTTTGTTATTGACTTCTGTGCAAATCACAGTTTGGCCATAACGAACACCTTGTTCGAACATAAGAGTGTCAATAAGTGCACCTGGCACCAGGACGCTCTAGGCGCGTAGGTCGATGATCGATTTTGTAATCGTATCACCAGACCTGCGACCATATGTTCTGGACACTCGGGTAAAGAGAGGGGCTGAGCTGTCAACTGATCACCACCTGGTGGTGAGTTGGATCAGGTGGCGGGGGAGGACGCTGGACAGACCTGGTGCACCTAAACGCGTAGTGAGGGTGTGCTGGGAACGTCTAGCAGAGGCCCCAGTCCGCGAGATCTTCAACGCACACCTCCGGCAGAGCTTCAACAGCATTCCGAGGGAGACTGGGGACATTGAGTCCGAATGGACCATGTTCAGCTCTCCATTGCCGAAGCTGCTGCATTGAGCTGGGCCGCAAGGTGGTTGGTGCCTGCGTGGTGGTAATCCCCGAACCAAATGGTGGACACCAGAGGTGAAGGGAGCCACCAGGCTGAAGAAGGAGTCCTATCGGGCTTGGTTAGCCTGTGGGACTCGGAGGCAGCCGACAGGTACGACAGGCCAAGCGGAATGCGGCTCGGGCAGTGGCTGAAGCAAAAACCGGGTGTGGGAGGAGTTCGGAGAGGCCATGGAAAAAGACTTTCGGACGCCTCGAAGAGATTCTGGCAAACCGTCAGGGTCTCAGGAGGGGAAAGCAGTGTTCTACTTGCACCGTGTATAGTGCTGGCAGAGCGCTGCTGACTTCGACTGAGAAAATTGGACTTCATCACGGGCCTCCCTACCTCATCAAGTAACTCAGTCATCCGTACTATCATTGATCGTTTCTCTAAAGCCGCTCACTTTGTCGCCCTTTCCAAGCTCCCCACAGCTTGACTCCTGACTAGAGATGGCACGATACCACTTTTTTATGTCCGATACAGATATCATAAATTTGGATATCTGCCGATACCGATATGAATCCGATATAGTGTGTTTTTTAATCAATAAAACTGTTTTTTTAATATCTTGCTGCATTTTGTATAAGTTCATACTCAAGTTTAAATAAACAACAACACTAAAGCTTTTCTGTTATACCTGTATATAAAAAATACACTGCACCCAAAATATTTCATAGTTCAGCAATACTGATCAATCTAAAAACTAAACCTACACCATCCTTCCTATTCTGGTATTTTAAAGAGTACTTAGCAGAAATATTAAGCAACCTAACTAATAGGGTTGCAAACTCCCAGCAAAAAAAAAAATAGGGAACCACCCCCACCCTCCACCTCATGATGCTTAATCGACGTAATCAACTTTAATTTGATGCAGTGTGAAAAAAAAAATGCACAGAATAAATTTTCAAGAATAATTAAATAGATTCAACATCTTTCTTCAACAGAATTGCAGACTGCACAGATGGTATCTTCCCAAAGGAAAAAGTATATAGCTTACTAGGGTATATTAGACTTAACAGTTACTATATACAGTAATGGACTTCTATACATTTTACATCAGATTAAAACTTTGGGTGTAAGATTCAGATAATTATTTATTAAAAGCTAGACATTTTAAATGAGAATAAGAAAGAAAAGTATGTCTTTGTGCCCCCTTTTCCCTGTTATGCCCTATCGGCCCCCCTGGCTAAACTTTGCTAGATCCGCCCCTGCACAGTTACCAGCCGTCAGCTAGAAAAGATCCTGGTAAATAATATTAAATAAATTCTAACAACAGCTTATCAAGCTTAAACGTGCTGCTGTTGTTCAGCCGCTGGTTTCCTCTTTCTGGTGCAAAGTGGGCAAAAACAAACAAGAGAGACGGACTCGCGACAGAAAAGCGATCAGCTGATCATTAAGCAGTTTCATGATTGAAGTAGGAGCAGGAGAGGGAGGGAGAGAGAAGAGGCAGTCGCTCCATATATCGGTTGTTAAGCTAACGTGGGAATGCTTTACAAACATTCAGAGATGAACTTACACACTTGCTTTACTTCTCTCTGGGATCACTTCCTCGGAGATGAAAGCTGGTTTGGTAGGCGAGGCTACAAATACACACAGCTGCTCTATCACGTGAGCACACTGCTCCGACGTGCTACGGTTATGAGCGAGTTACGCCGTGTCGCAAGTTTTGTGAGGTGCTTTTTGATATTTAATGGATCGGATTACATTTTTTATTTCTCTCCGATATCCGATCCAGTAATTTACGTCAGTATCGGACCGATACGTAATATTGGATCGGTCCATCTCTACTCCTGACTAACCATGTGTTTCACCTTCATGGGATCCCCACGGACATCGTCTCTTATAGGGGTCCACAGTTCACATCACGGGTCTGTAAAGAATTCTGCAATGCCCTCGGAGCACAGGTCAGTCTCTCCTCTTGTTTCCACCCTCAGACTAACGGTCAGACAGAATGGGCAAATCAGGAACTCGAGGCGGCCCTCTGGTGCTTGGCATCCACCAATCAGACAACTTGGAGTGAGCAACTCCCGTGGGTCGAGTATGCCCACAACAGCCTTACCTCCTCATCCACCGGGGTGTCCCCCTACGAAGCATCTCTAGGCTGCCAACCACCTCTATTTCCGGCCATCGAAGGTGATCACTTTGTTCCCTCGCCCCTTTAAACCTCCCTGCACGGCCCTGTCCGCCAGGGCTGCCCTTTGTCACCGATTCTGTTTATAATTTTTATGGACAGGATTTCTAGGCGCAGCCAAGTGGCGGAGGGCTTTCACTTCGTGGCCTCAGAATCTCATCTCTGCTTTTCGCGGATGATGTGGTTCTGTTGGCTTCATCGGGTGAGGCCTCCAGCTCGCCTGGAAGGTTCGCAGCCAGTGTGAAGCAGCGGGAATGAGGATCAGCACCTCCAAATCTGAGGCCATGGTTCTCAGCGAGAAAAGGGTGGAGTGCCCACTCCGGGTCGGGGATGAGTCCTGCCCCAAGTGGAGGAGTTCAAGTATCTGGGGTCTTGTTGCGAGTGATGGGAAAGGGAGCCGGAGATCGACAGACGGATTGGTGCTGCGGCCGCAGTGATGCGGATGCTGCACCGGTCCGTCGTGGTGAAGAGGGAGCTGAGTGTAAAAGCGAAGCTCTCAATTTACCGGTCGATCTACGTCCCTACCCTCACCTATGGCCACGAGCTGTGGGTAGTGACCGAAAGAATAAGATGGCGGATACAAGCGGTGTAAATGAGCTTCCTCCGAAGGGTGGCAGGCCTCTCTCTTAGAGATAGGGTGAGAAGTTCAGCCATCCGGGAGGGGCTCAGAGTAGACCCGCTGCTCCTCCACATCGAAAGCAGCAAGCTGAGGTGTTCCGGGCATGTCGCACCGGAAGGAGGCCCCGGGGCAGACCCA
>CADDXY010001207.1:29966-47861 GCA_902810495.1 Petrochromis trewavasae
CACCACGACGGACCGGTGCAGCATCCGCATCACTGCGGCCGCAGCACCAATCCGTCTGTCGATCTCCAGCTCCCTTTTCCCATCACTCGCAAACAAGACCCCAAGATACATGAACTCCTCCACTTGGGGCAGGAGCTCATCCCCGACGCGGAGTGGGCACTCCACCCTTTTCTCGCTGAGAACCATGGCCTCAGATTTGGAGGTGCTGATCCTCATTCCCGCTGCTTCACACTTGGCTGCGAACCATTCCAGAGCGAGCTGGAGGCCATCACTCGATGAAGCCAACAGAACCACATCATCCGCGAAAAGCAGAGATGAGATTCTGAGGCCACTGAAGTGAAAGCTCTCCGCCACTTGGCTGCGCCTAGAAATCCTGTCCATAAAAATTATAAACAGAATCGGTGACAAAGGGCAGCCCTGGCGGACAGGGCCGTGCAGGGAGGTTTAAAGGGGCGAGGGAACAAAGTGATCACCTTCGATGGCCGGAAATAGAGGTGGTTGGCAGCCTAGAGATGCTTCGTAGGGGGACACCCCGGTGGATGAGGAGGTAAGGCTGTTGTGGGCATACTCGACCCACGGGAGTTGCTCACTCCAAGTTGTCTGATTGGTGGATGCCAAGCACCAGAGGGCCGCCTCGAGTTCCTGATTTGCCCATTCTGTCTGACCGTTAGTCTGAGGGTGGAAACAAGAGGAGAGACTGACCTGTGCTCCGAGGGCATTGCAGAATTCTTTACAGACCCGTGATGTGAACTGTGGACCCCTATAAGAGACGATGTCCGTGGGGATCCCATGAAGGTGAAACACATGGTTAGTCAGGAGTAGAGATGGACCGATCCAATATTACGTATCGGTCCGATACTGACGTAAATTACTGGATCGGATATCGGAGAGAAATAAAAAATGTAATCCGATCCATTAAATATCAAAAAAGCACCTCACAAAACTTGCGACACGGCGTAACTCAGCTCATAACCGTAGCACGTCGGAGCAGTGTGCTCACGTGATAGAGCAGCTGTGTGTATTTGTAGCCTCCCTACCAAACCAGCGTTTCATCTCCGAGGAAGTGATCCCAGAGAGAAGTAAAGCAAGTGTGTAAGTTCATCTCTGAATGTTTGTAAAGCATTCCCACGTTAAGCTTAACAACCGATATATGGAGCGACTGCCTCTTCTCTCTCCCTCCCTCTCCTGCTGCTACTTCAATCATGAAACTGCTTAATGATCAGCTGATCGGCTTTTCTGTCGCGAGTCCGTCTCTCTTCTTTGTTCTTGGCCCACTTTGCACCAGAAAGAGGAAACCAGCGGCTGAACAACAGCAGCACGTTTAAGCTTGATAAGCTGTTGTTAGAATTTATTTAATATATTATAGGATCTTTTTCTACATAGCTGACGGCTGGTAACTGTGCAGGGGCGGATCTAGCAAAGTTTAGCCAGGGGGGCCGATAGGGCATTAACAGGGAAAAGGGGGGCACAAAGACATACTTTTCTTTCTTATTCTCATTTAAAATGTCTAGCTTTTAATAAATAATTATCTGAATCTTACACCCAAAGTTTTAATCTGATGTAAAATGTATAGAAGTCCATTACTGTATATAGTAACTGTTAAGTCTAATATACCCTAGTAAGCTATACTACTTTTTCCTTTGGGAAGATACCATCTGTGCAGTCTGCAATTCTGTTGAAGAAAGATGTTGAATCTATTTAATTATTCTTGAAAATTTAATTCTGTGCATTTTTTTTTTCACACTGCATCAAATTAAAGTTGATTACGTCGATTAAGCATCATGAGGTGGAGGGTGGGGGGTGGTTCCCTATTTTTTTTTTTGCTGGGAGTTTGCAACCCTATTAGTTAGGTTGCGTAATATTTCTGCTAAGTACTCTTTAAAATACCAGAATAGGAAGGATGGTGTAGGTTTACGTTTGTTAGATTGATCAGTATTGCTGAACTATGAAATATTTTGGGTGCAGTGTATTTTTTATATACAGGTATAACAGAAAAGCTTTAGTGTTGTTGTTTATTTAAACTTGAGTATGAACTTATACAAAATGCAGCAATATCTTAAAAAACAGTTTTATTGATTAAAAAACACACTATATCGGATTCATATCGGTATCGGCAGATATCCAAATTTATGATATCTGTATCGGACATAAAAAAGTGGTATCGTGCCATCTCTAGTCAGGAGTCAAGCTGTGGGGAGCTTGGAAAGGGCGACAAAGTGAGCGGCTTTAGAGAAACGATCAATGATAGTACGGATGACTGAGTTACTTGATGAGGTAGGGAGGCCCGTGATGAAGTCCAATTTTCTCAGTCGAAGTCAGCAGCGCTCTGCCAGCACTATACACGGTGCAAGTAGAACACTGCTTTCCCCTCCTGAGACCCCTGACGGTTTGCCAGAATCTCTTCGAGGCTGTCCGAAAGTCTTTTTCCATGGCCTCTCCGAACTCCTCCCACACTCGGGTTTTTGCTTCAGCCACTGCCCGAGCCGCATTCCGCTTGGCCTGTCGGTACCGGTCAGCTGCCTCCGAAGTCCCACAGGCTAACCAAGCCCGATAGGACTCCTTCTTCAGCTTGGTGGCTCCCTTCACCTCTGGTGTCCACCAGTTGGTTTGGGGATTACCACCACGACAGGCACCAACCACCTTGCAGCCACAGCTCAATGCAGCAGCGGCGGCAATGGAGATGCTGAACATGGTCCATTCGGACTCAATGTCCCCAGTCTCCCTTGGAATGCTGTTGAAGCTCTGCCGGAGGTGTGCGTTGAAGATCTCACGGACTGGGGCCTCTGCTAGACGTTCCCAGCACACCCTCACTACGCGTTTAGGTGCACCGGGCCTTTCCAGCGTCCTCCCCCGCCACCTGATCCAACTCTCCACCAGGTGGTGATCAGTTGACAGCTCAGCCTCTCTCTTTACCCGAGTGTCCAGAACATATGGTCGCGGGTCTGGTGATACGATTACAAAATCGATCATCGACCTGCGACCTAGAGCGTCCTGGTGCCAGGTGCACTTATTGACACTCTTATGTTCGAACAAGGTGTTCGTTATGGCCAAACTGTGGTTTGCACAGAAGTTCAATAACAAAACACCGCTCGGGTTCAGATCAGGGAGGCCGTTCCTCCCAATCACGCCCCTCCAGGTCTCGCTGTTGTTACTGAAGTCTACCAGTAGGACAATAGCACCCCAAC
This sequence comes from Petrochromis trewavasae, assembly GCA_902810495.1. Lineage (NCBI taxonomy): Eukaryota > Metazoa > Chordata > Actinopteri > Cichliformes > Cichlidae > Petrochromis > Petrochromis trewavasae. Next base: position 33,152 of record CADDXY010001207.1, read on the forward strand.
CAGGGACTCTAAGAAGGATGGGTACTCTGAACTTCCACTCAGTGCATAAGCGCAGATGACAGTCAGGACCCGTTCCCCGACCCTAAGAGAAAGAAACCCTCTCATCCACCAGGAAGAACCCCAACGTACCGGCAGCAAGCCGAGGGGATATTAGAATACCCACCCCAGCCCGCCGCCTCTCACCAGGGACAACTCCAGACTGACACAGAGTCCAGCCCCTCTCCAGGAAACTGGTTCAGGGGCCCAAGCCATGCGTAGAGGTGAGCCTGACTCTATCTAGCTGGTACCGCTCAACGTCACGCACTAACTCAGGCTCCTTCCCCACCAGAAAGGTGATATTCCATGTCCCAAATGCCAGTCTTGGTAGCCGGGGATCAGTCCGCCAGGGCTTCCGCTCCTGGCCGCTGTCCGGCACACAATGCACCCGACCCCTACGGCACCTCCTGCAGGTAGTGGGCCTGCGGGAGGATGGGCTCATGTCCCCTTTTCGGGCTGTGCCCGGCCAGACCCCATGGACTAAGGCCCGGCCACCAGACACTCGCCATCGGGCAACCTTCCCGGGCCTGGCTCCAGGGCGGGGCTGCAGTAACCCTATCCTGGGCAGGGTAAACTGTTCCCTCGATGTTTTTCTCATAAGGGTCTTCTGAATCGCTCTTTGTCTGGTCCCTCACCCAGGACCAACTTGCCATGGGAGACCCTACCAGGGGGCAAAAGCCCCCAGACAACATAGCCCCTGGGATCCCTGGGACACACAAACCCCTCCACCATGATAAGGTAGCGATTCATGGAGAGTCTTTCTATACAGGACCCCTCTTCTCAAAAATTCTTTGACTATTAAAAATATTGTTTTTCTCTAATAACAAAGTTTGTCATTTTTAAGCCAAAAACATAGCATCTTTTTTCTCAAAAATTGTTCAGATATGTCACTCCGTATTAACTTGTAATTTATCATGAGGGTTTTTAAATAACACCATATAAGTCAACATATGAGTCAACATCAGGACACTCAAATTTTTATGATGTCTGTACTGTGTGAAAATCCGGACCACTTCTGGATGATTTGATGCTTGAAAAATAACATCACCGAGTACAATGAGATGACTCTGGTGTGGTGGGAACAAACTGTCATCAACTGTCATGAATCAGGGAGACGTTCAATGAATTTAATGCTTTTATTTTTCTGTTGAAGCTCAGAATACAGAGGCTGAAAGGATATGTAAACCCACACAGCATTTTCAAAAAACTTATTCAAAACATGTACACAGTTTTTCAATACAGATTTAACAAAAATGTTTTTTCCTGAGCCACTGGGCCCGACAATCATACAGGAAAATGGGACTTGATGTCTCGGATCAAAATCAATTAAAGCAGGTTCAAACATAGCAAAAGAAAAAAAAATCAGTAACCAAAAGGTAAAGTCAGACCTCCTGGTCGCAGTCTACGATTATCATATACTACCCGAAATCTTTTGGGGAATGATGAATTTTGCAGTGAGAACCCTGCTTTATTGCGAACAATACCATGCTGAGGGGCCTCAAGTGTTAGCCCCTCTTGACTGTTATCTATGTAATTGTCAACAAGGTTCTTTACAGATTCAAAGTTGACCCTCTCACAGACATCATGTGATCCCTTTTGCTTTCAAAACAACTTTCCCATTTTTGGTCAAATATCCATAACTTTTAGGTCCTGCAACCACAAAATCTGTAATGTGATCATTATGATCTAACTCATTTGTGAGATCGCCTAAATATCTACTATTAAATCTAGGTTCTTTTGTATTCTTTTGGCGACCGAAAAAGACTGGACTCAGAGTGGTCAAGTTCAAAAATGATCTTTATTTCACATTTCCGGAAATGGAGACCTGAACACACGAACACACACACGCTCAGGTCTGAATTCTTTGCCAGTATTAACCCCGATTCTTTAGTCCCCATGATAGAACAGAGAAAACCCGACTCGGAGTGGTCAAAACATTTATAGTTCTTTATTTAATTATCTTCCGGAAGAGAGAGCCCTGCACACCCCAAAGGCAGCCGCAGGATCTCTAACATTTGAAGCTCAAGATATGTCTGATATACGTGTTATTTTTTTACTTCAGATGTCACACACGTCACACGTGACACACACAGTTTCATTACAAACTCCTTCTACTCAGTTCCTCTTTTCTGTGTCTGATTTATTAATATGCGTGCGCACTAAAACTTCCTGTGCAGCTTGCAATAACTTCCCCTTTCTGAGGTCTGTTGCCAGGGCAACCTGTCACCCCTCGTCTGAACTTAGTTTCACTCTGTCTGCTCGTCATATTCTGCAGAAACATGCAGTTTCCTGTCAGCCTGTGACCCAGACTCAAAGCTGGCCCTCTCTTATACATAAAACAATATAATCAGCAAATAAGCATTAAAAATATATATTTAAACCTCAACACCAGCTAAATCCGTATATATATTTCTGCACTACGTCACACCGACACACAGTTCACTTAGTTCTGCTTTTTTGTGTGTGGTTTATTAATATGTCTCTGCACTAAACTTCCCCTTTCTTTACTTCCTGTTTTCTGCACAAGACATGCAGTCTACTCTGTGGCATACATTCTAACTCACAAGGGCGTTTTCCTATACTGGGCTCTATAAAACAATATAAACAGAAAATAAGCATTATGAATATATATTTATATCGTAACAGTCCCCATGTTTAACTAATTTTATTAGTTAACGTAATTATCTGACTCCCTCAATAACTACTGTGAACTAAAAACAGATATAATTAGCTTTTTCTGGTAAAAGGTCCTACATTACTTTTGTCAATCTGTAGAAACAGTCTCTATTGGTTAGACCGTTTCCCCTTTTAAAAATTTACTCCTGGTTTCTTCGCCCCCTTTAATGGCTAGCGCATATCCGGCCTGAACACTGTGTTTGGGCAATTTACATAACATAGAAATCCTACAAACTATTACTCAAGTCCCTCTCCTTACGCTTCATTACTTTTATGCTCACATTATAACCTCTGTCTAAGGAACCTTTGATCTTCTTTGCAATCTAAACAACTACTCTTCTGAGAGGTTTCTCTGTGCTCTGTGCTTCTTTTGAGTTCCCCTTTCTAGTGGTTGGTTCCTGGATTCTCGCTTTTGGCATACATTCTCTCACAAGGGCGTTTTCCTACACTGGGCTCTATAAAACAATATAAACAGAAAATAAGCATTAAGAATATGTATTTATAGCGTAACACTACCTAATTCTAACTCACACTCATTTTCTCTATTGAGATAGACAACGCTATCAGTATCATAGTAAATAGCTCTTTCCTGTAACTTATCCAAATAGCTGTACAGTTTCATACGCCTATATGAAGTAATGGAGGTCGCAATGAAGATGTTATCTATCGAGTTCGGGAGTGGACTACAAAGGTCACCATGACACCATTGAATAAGAGCTGCATCGTCGCTGACAAAAAAGAAATAGCTCACTTTATATTTTGGTGAAAACATGAAGTTAAAGAACTCCTCAGAATCACTCACGAGTGTGCCCGAGTGTAAGATTATTTCTCTGTCCAAATTTATCCCAAAACGAATTTATGTGCAGCCCCATGTGCAGCCCCAAGCTAGAATTTCAACATCGTTTTCACAATGGAAAAGGGCCTCTTTCGTAAAATCAAAGGTGCCTGAACTGACCGAATCATACCACTTATAAAATTCTTTCCTGCCATCCGTTGTCATCCGCTCGAGACTATATGCGGACGGAGGAGGAAAAGAGCCTACATAAGTCATGTTGTGTTTCAAGCTGAATGAGTGAGGAAAAAAACCCTTAACGCTATCTGAAAAAACCACGGCTTTCGGAATTGCCGAGAGAGGCATGGAAGGAAGCAGCACGAGTCCATATAACACTGATTAAAGTCTGGGTCTGTAAAGCTGATCACTTTCGATCCTTGCATGATTAGGTACAGCTTTAAACCTTGTTTAACACTGAGAATAATGTAAGCATCAAAACCCTTTGCATTATGAGCGATAAAGATAGAACCCTTAAAGAGAGGGTGTCTAAAATTTGCAAGCAACTTCTCAGCGCAATCTTCACCCTGTGAGCTCCAGCATTTACCATCTGATGTTTTGGTGCAGACAAGATAAGGAGTGTGTTCACCGTGATCATTTACAAATGTTTCAAAATCATAGAAAATCAACTTGTTGTTATGCTTGGTCCCACGTTCTAAAACCTGCATGTAGCACTCGTATGTCTCCTGATCGCTAGATTTTCCCTGACCACAAATTCTACATTTATTCCTATCACAATTATGAGGTTTACCTTTTGATGGTACGTAATAAAGAAGGGAGCACTTGACACATTTCCTGTAAAGCTGACAGTTGCTGGCGAGTCTTTCACACCTCTGAACAGGTTTTTATTTGACACTGTAGTTTCTATTAATAGTTTTGTCAAAGTTTAAACACAGACATGTACTACACTTCAGAAGAAATAAACAAACAAGCACACAGTCAAAACAACCAGAACTAAAGCAAACAAAAGGTGTGGGTGCCAATTATAATCAACTACCATATGCATGCCTGCCTTTACTCCACAGCATACATACTCCAGCTTATATACATACTTTTTATACATGCATGCATATATAGATATACAAAGTTATAGACATAAACTTTAAATGTTTTTTTTGTTCATTAATTTTCCTTGGTGTCATATAATGTCCTCTTCTCCCAACAAAAATATCTTCCTTTAATCTGAGAATGTAAGTCATTTTTTTCCATTGCATAGATTTCCCCAACAACATTCAACCAGTCTTTTAAAGAAGGCGGCTCCAGTTTGTACCAGTTTCTTGTTATAGCTTTCTTTGCAGCTATCAATAAGATTTTTGTCAAATACAAGTCATCATACACAACATACTTTCTAATATCCCCAAAATATGCAGTTTTAAAATTGTGTGGTAAATGATAGCCCAAGATATCCCCTATTACAAGAGTCACGTTCTTCCAAAAATTATGCAGTTTCAGGCACTCCCAAAACACGTGCGTATGATGTGCTTCCATGTTTCCACATCTTCTCCAGCATGGCAAACTGTCTTGAGTCTGCTTACTTTTAATTTTTGGTGTAATAAAGAATCGAGGAAGATGTTTCCATCCAAATTCTCTCCAGCATCTTGAGTTAGTCGTTGTGTTCTGGGTTTCACACATATCTGCTGATCTATTTGATATCTCAGTTGAGATATCAGTTTTTATTTCCTGCTCCCATTTCTTTTTTATGTATTCAGTTCATGTTGCCGTGTTCTCTCTTAGGTTTTTATATAGTACAGAAATTTCCTTGAATGAATGTATCATTTAATTACACAATCAAGCACGCCATAAGACGTACATGAACTTCGTACTTCCTTTGTAAAGTAGTGTCTGAGTTGCAGGTACTGGTAAAAATATGTTTTCTCTAGACTATACCGATCTTTTAAATCTTGGAAACTCATCAAATGCCCATCTTTCATTATTGTACAAAACACTGTTATTCCTTTTTGTTCCCACTTCCTGAATCCTGAGTCGTGTGCACTTGGTATAACACCAACATCATTGGCAGCCCAGTTTAACATCTTAACCTGCCTTTCCAACTTACTTTGTTTAACTAGGCGAAACCATATCTCTAGAGTGTGGGATGTTATAGGATCAAGGAAATGCTGTAAAGTTTTCTTAAGTTGCTTATTTCCAAGAAAAGTCTGGACTGAGACATCCTGCACTTTTATTTCAATGTCTTTCCATTTATCATTAAAGTTCTGATCACACCACTTTATCACTGGTCTGGTTTGGGCCGCATGGTAATAATCTTTTAGATTAGGGAGTCCCACACCACCTTGCTTCCTAGATAGCTGTAAAGTTGTATATTTTATTCTAGGCCTTTTACCATTCCATACAAATCTAGAGATGAGCCTATCCCAATCCTTGAATTTTTCCACTGGGATCTTAACTGGCAGGCATTGGAAAAGGTACAATAGCTGTAGAAGGATACTCATTTTTATTTATTTATTTATGTCATTTGTTTTGATTCTTGCACTAAATTCTAGGGTAAGAGTTGACCATCGGTTTAGATCGTGTTTATTCTGAGTGGTCAGTCCATCATAATTTGTTTAAAAAAGATCACTCAATCATTTAGTCACAGTTACACCCAGATATTTTATTTGTTTTGCAGTCCATTTCAGTTGAAACTTATTTTTAACCTCTTCGGACGGCAAATAATTGAAAGCTAGTGTCTGAGTTTTGGTCACATTAATTTTGTACACCGAATGTTCAGCAAAGATATTAATTACATAAAACAGTGGAATTATAGTTTGTTTTGGATTTTCTAAGTAGAGTATGATATCATCTGCAAATAAGCTGATGGCGTGGTTTTCCAGTTTAATATTTATTCCTCTCACTTCCTCACTTTGTCGGATGGCCTGTGCCTGGGGTTCAATATACAGAGTGAAGAGAAGAGGTGAGAGGCAACAACCTTGGCGGGTACCCCTCTCGAGAGAGATTTGGTCTGTTAGGCTGCCATTGATTCTAATTCGAGCCGTAGGAGATTGGTAAACAGATTTGATGCACATCACAGCACCTTCATCAAAGTCAAACCTTTGAAGAACGGCATATAGGAAGCTCCAATCTACACTGTCAAAAGCCTTCTCTGCATCCAGGGTTACTAGGGCAGCATTGTCCTTTTTTGTTTATATCGAATGAGCAGGGGTCCCCAATCTCAGTCCACGAGGGCCGGTGTCCCTGCAGGTTTTAGATGTGTCCTTGATCCATCACAGCTGATTTAAATGGATAAATTACCTTCTCGACATGTCTTGAAGTTCTCCAGAGGCCTGGTAATGAGCTAATCATGTGATTCAGGTGTGTTGACCCAGGGTGAGATCTAAAACCTGCAGGGACACCGGCCCTCGTGGACTGAGATTGGGGACCCCTGATCTGGAGGGTCCTTCTTATACTATCATAATTTCTAAGGCCTGAGATAAAGCCAGTTTGGTCTTCATTAATTAAATCTGTCATAATTGCCCCATATCGTTTAGCAATTATAGATGTGTAAATTTGTAGTCCACATTGAGGACCGATATGGGTCTGTAATTATTACAAAATTCTGTGTCTTTTCACTCTTTAGGGATTACTGTGATGATTGCCTCTCTCCATGAGAAAGGGGTTACACCCTCCGCAAGGGTATGATTGAATAAAGATTGAATAAAGTTCTTGTACCACTCTGGGGGAAATCCATCGGCCCCCGGTGATTTATTGGCTTTAACTCTCGAAATTGCTCTAGATAATTCTTCATGAGTGATAGGGGTTTTTAGTTTGCTGTTTTGCTGCGTACCAATACACGGTAAGTCTAGGGAGTTAAGAAAAGCATTATTTTGTCTTTGTTTGAGGAACTTGGTTGTTTGTTGTTTCATCTATTGCTTCCTGACTATACTGTAAGTTATTTGTAGAGAGGTCCCTAATCTTGTGAATTTTATTAGCAGATTGCTGCTGTCTAAGACGCTGTGCTAACAGTCTAGCTGCCTTTGGGCCGTTGTCATAATGATCTTGTTTCAAAAATCAACGTTTTTTTTCCCCTTCTTCAAGGCAAGGCAATTCTATATGCAGAAAGTCATATGGTTCCAGAGCAACTTGAGAGCACATCTACATCTCAAGATTCAGAAGAGTTTACCTTTGCTTCACCACCTGAGGTTCAGGGTTTACGTGAAACCACCAGGGAAACCTTTTCCCTGTTAATGCCCTACCTGGCCCCCTGGCAAAACTTTGCTAGACCCGCCCCTGCACAGCTACCAGCTGTCAGCTACGTAGAAAAGGATCCTGTTGTTATTTGTCTCTCTGGAACAGTACATAACTTCCCTTCAACTCATTGATGTCACCTAAAAGGTAAACCTGTTTTTCCATCACAGCAGCTCTGATGATTCAGTAAGGACATCTCCTGGTTTCATCTTCATGTTTCCCTCTCACCACATATCCAAACCGACATTATGACCAGCAGCTTTTACAGCTGTGGCCCCAGCAAACATCAGCTGATACTAGAAAGCAATATTAAATTAATTCTAACATCAGCTGATCAAGCTTAAACGTATTGTTGTTGTTTAGCGCAACATCCGCTGGTTTACTGTTTCTGGCGCAAAGTGGGCGATTAACAAACAAGAGAGAAAAGCCGATCAGCTGATCATTGATCAGCTTCATGATTGACGGAGCAACAGGAGAGGGATTGGGAGGGAATTAGAGAAGAGGCAGCTGCTCAACGTAAAGACGCAGAATAACTCCAGCCTTGTGTCTTTTTCCATTCTAGCTGAAGTCCGGGACAAACTGCAGTCTTTTTCAGCTCAATACCAAACGCATAATATTTTCTCTGAATACGGGACGATTCCGTTGTTTACGGGATGGTTGGCAACTCTAATAACTAACCTTATCAATAAAGTTCACTATCAGTAACATCATAGCACCCACCCAGCTGTATAGAAACTCTGTCATGATAGATAGTACGCAGTACGATTTATTGTAACTGACTGTAAAAAGTCAGCACAATGAAAGTAAACTACACCTAAACTTGGTTTATATCTGACCCAGATAGACTGCAGGTCATAACTTCTTACCTAAAGAACAAGCACTCGGAAAGCAGCAGTTTGGGGACAATGTCACACACAATGATCCTCAGTCAGAATATAGGAAAACCCGGACATTTTTATCAATCTCGAAAATCCCACTGGACGCCCCAGACAGAACGTGAAAAGAGGATGGTTGGTCACCCTACTACAAAAAGTTAGCACAATGAAAATAAACGAAACCTAAACATGGTTTATAGCTGACCCAGATAGACTGCGGGTCATTACTTTTTACCTGAAGTTCAGTTCACCTGACACTCGGACCGGCAGCCGCCTCGGGTCTCTCCTCCTCCTGCCTCCCCTTTCCCTCATCCACCTGCTGACCTCTGTGAAAGCTCCCACACTGCCACCACCAAACAACTCAGTTATTTTTACACATCTGCCAGCATCTGGCCAATCCACCACCTTTCATTGTTTATACCGTTACTTAAAAAAATAAAATAAATACTCATCGGCCCGTAAAAACTAAAAATCACCATCGGCCCACCGGGCAAATGTCCGGTATGCCCGATGGCCAGTCCAGCAATGCCCTGAGAGAAATCGTACAGCACACCAGAGTTTAAACTTATAGGTTTCCAGTTCATTTCGTAAAAAAGTTTTAGTTAAAACTTAGTTTAAACGTTTAAGAGGAAACAACCTAACTCTATGTTGTAAATCGCTGAGTAGGCGTCGTATTTCATTTTAAGTAAAATTATTGGGTTACAGCATTTACCTGAAAATGTCTTAGTTGTTTGATACTTAGTGTGTTCATCAAAGCTGGATGGAAGGAACTGTTATGTACTTAGTAAAAGCAATATATTGTTTAGTGGTACTACTTTCTGTCATAAGCAAGAGAACACCAAGTGGGGTGTATGTGCGCATGGATATGCCTGTGCCCTTCCACAACATGTTTAATAAAGTAAGTTACCTTAAACAAAAAGGTGTTGTTATCTTACCAGTTAAGTTATGTTAAATTCTCCCAATTCTTTCGATCTTTGGGCTGAAGGAAGGACAATACTCGGTGTATAAATGCTCAATCAACAATCTTTTATTCCATACAATTCAACACTTTATGAGCATAAACCATCCGGATCGGGAGACATGCATGAAGAGGGTCACAGCAAATCTCAAACTGGTGGAGGGTTACTCAAGCTCTTAGTGGCCCCCACCTAGTCGTAAAAGCCTAAACATTCACATTCTTTCTAACTCCTAGCGAGACTGACTTATGGCCTTGGCTCCCTATTTTGTCTACCTTCAACAACGGTGGGAGTGAAGCTCCTGTGGAATGTGCTCTCTGTCTCCTCTACTATCAGAAAAAGCAAGGTCCTGACTCTCTGAAAACAGTATTTCTTATAACTCTGCAGTATAATGCATCATAAAACAATATCATTCATTCACACTGAATCAGCAGTCTAATGTAATACAAATCAGTTTAACAAATGTAATAGTTATCACCTTCTTCTAATTCAGGAGAATACTACAAACTAAAACTACATAATAATTTCACAATCTTTAATTAGGGGTATAACATGGCATAAGATAATATTATAATCTCACAATTCCCGCTTTGATCTCTTTTTAAGAGATCACTTACATCTTGCAATCCAGGTTTACGAGGTCCATTTTTTTCTTCTTATTCCTGAGGCCCTCTTTCCCCCTTAACGGGTGGACCATATGCGAGATGACCTCTGTGTTTGCGCAGTTCAGATGCAAGAAAAACTATTATTACAACAACAATAGTAGGTACAGATGACACTACCATCACTCCCCAGTTCTCCCACAGCTTTATTTTGGTGCTCCAGTTTCCCACCCCCACCTTGGTGCCACCTTATACCCTCAAATGTACTCAGACTAGAACCTAAGGAGCTTTTAACCTTTATTTTATTGCTGCAGCTACCAGTGTCTTCCAGTCGGGTGATTCTCTGCTCTTCTTTCTTCGACCTCAGGGGTTAGACAACCCTTCAGTCGTTGCACAGATCAGGGGATTATTCTGCCCCGATTTTCAAACAACGATCTGTGTATTCTGGTTCAAGGTTCAAGGTTCTTTATTTGTCACATGCATAGTTATACAAGTATAACACACAGTGAAATGTAGCCTGACACGCTCCTCGACATGTGCAAAAAAATTGGGGGGGGGGTGTAGAGGAAGAACATTATATATATATAGTATATACATTGGGTAGAATGTGCAGTAGTAGCAGCAAGCAGGTGAATTCTGTACATTAATATGAATAGACATCTTACTATTTTACAGGATAGACAATATAAACATATTTAAAATTAAAGGAATTGAAATGTACATTGTGCCTTGGTTTAGTGTCTGGAAGAGTCCTGTCTCAGTCAATTATAGATGATGTGAGAGGGCGGGTGTGTGTGTTTAGGGCACGGATGGCTTGGGGATAGAAGCTCCTCTTGAGTCTCTCTGTCCTTGCCCGGAAGATGCGGAACCTTCTACCAGATTGCAGAAGTTGGAACAGTTTGTTGCCAGGATGGGACGGGTCCTTCAGTATCTGCGCTGCTCTAGTCCGGCATCTCCTGGTGTAGGTGTCCTGAAGCGGGGGGAGAGCAATCCTGCAGCAGCGTTCTGCTGTACGGATCACTCTCTGGAGAGCTTTTTGGTCCTTCACACAGCTGTTCCCAAACCACGATGTCATGTTCTGTGTGAGGATGCTCTCCACAGCGCCTGTATAGAAAATCCTGAGGATCTTTGGAGAGACCCTGAACTTCCTCAGTTGTCGTAGGTGATACAGGCGCTGCCTAGCCTTTTTGGTCTGGACCTGAATGTGGGCAGCCCATGTCAGGTCTGAGGAGATGTGGACACCAAGATACTTGAAGGACTGCACCCTCTCCACTGGAGCTCCATTGATGATAATGGGCTTGTAGTCTCTGTGCTGACCCCTTCTGAAGTCCACCACCAGCTCCTTGGTCTTGCTGACGTTCAGCTGGAGGTGGTTGTCCTGGCACCACGATGCCAGATTCTTCACTTCATCCATGTAGGCCGCCTCATCGTTGTTGGAGATGGCACCCAACACCACTGTGTCGTCAGCAAACTTCACAATGGTGTTGGAGCCATGGGTGGCCACACAGTCTGAAGTGTAGAGGGAGTAGAGCAGTGGCGAGAGGACACATCCCTGAGGTGCTCCTGTGTTGATGGTGATGCTGTTGGAGAAGCACCTGCCCACCCTCACCACCTGAGTTCTGCCAGTGAGGAAGTCCAACACCCATGCACACAGACGGCTGTTAAGTCCCAGATCCCTCAGCTTTGTGAACAGTCTGCAGGGCACTATTGTGTTAAACGCTGAACTGTAATCAACAAACAGCATTCGCACATAGTTACCCTGTTTCTTGTCCACGTGGCTGAGAGTGGTGTGTAGGACGTGGGCGATGGCATCCTCTGTGGATCTGTTGGATCTGTAGGCGAACTGCAGCGGATCTGTGGTGTCTGGGATGGAGGAGGAGATGATGTTCTTCAGCAGCCTCTCAAACACCTTCATTACTACCGAGGTCAGTGCAACTGGCCGGTAATCGTTCAGGGATGAGGGTTTGCTGTTCTTGGGCACAGGGATGATGGTGGATCTTTTGAAGCATGTGGGGACCACAGACTTCGCCAGGGACTCGTTGAAGATGTAAGTGAACACACCTGCTAGCTGGTCAGCACAGCAGCGCAGCAGACGGCCGGTGATGCCGTCTGGCCCCGCCGTTCTGGGGTCACAGCCGTGTCCCCCTTTTTACCAAGAGCCTCTCGAACCTCGTTGGTCTGGTGTTCCTGGTTTTTTGCCAACCCCTTCATGGTTATTGCTGTGTTTATGGGATCCATCCTTTTGAGGTGACTAGATGGAGCCCAAACTGCATGACCCTTGACCCCAGTTGCTGTCTTGGCAGTCGCTACGTCTGACTCTGCTGCGAAGGATCCGCATATCTCCGTGACCTGTGGTGTCTGTTCCTTTCTCTGTAAGGCAGAAAACCAAAACACCTCTCTGCCCAGCCTTGATAATCTAATGTTGTTATTGATTGTTCCTCTAGTGATTCAAATTTGGTTTAGAATATCATGTTCAGGACGCTCTGACCCAGGGACTTATTCTCATGATAATCTATGTGTGTGTAAGTGTGTTTGCATTTAGCCCTCTGCACTCAAAGCCAATACCTACAATATATCAGTCTGGACATCACGCCGAACGAAGCTTATGACCTTCTAAAGACTGAGTGCCAACTCATTATGAGCACATTTGCAATGTGTGTATGAAAATAAAAATAACCACTTATTTTAGTAAAAGAAATCAAAAGCAAATTAACCATTTTAATTCTAACACATTACAAGCATAAGTTTTACCATACCTAAATTATTAAACACACAAATAAAGTCATAAAATGTTCATAAAACCATTGTTTGATGTTAAAACGCATCTTCCCCCTTTTTGACACACTCCCATGTGTCAATTCATCGGAGCTAGAAAATTAAAAGAAAAGGTTAGTGACATCATATCTCAGAAAGTATCAGAAATTTTCTCCTCCAGTACCGTTGCCCCAGTCTTGTCATCCTGTGTTAGGAATGAAATCAATTTAATTATCATGTTAGATCTGTTAAACTCCTGGCTCCGCCCAGAGCCTGCGTCCGCAGAACTACCTAGAAACAACACCTGTATTAATATGAACTCCACATTTGTAACCCCCTTTTACCCACTGTTTTACCCTCACCATCCACAGCAAGGGAATTTATGTCTCGATCTAGCCATGAATCCAGCTCACCTGATTCATCACTGAGCCCAACCGTCACTGGCATCTGATAGTGTGGCACTGCATATTCTTCCCTTAATGTCACTGTTTTTAATCTGTTAATTAGAGCGCTTAAACATGAAGTAGACTGCATCCACAACAAGTCAATACAGCTGTAAATGTGGCCAATTATCAATCTATTACCAATCAATAACAAAAATGATTATTTTATGCATGCTTTAGTCAACCACTTACCCAGAGGATCATCAATCCCAGAAAATTCCTTCTCCTCATTTAATAATGTCTGTCATTCCTCCATGGCCTGGTAACTGGTCCATCCAGAGCTGTATCATTTTGAAATATACATACACAAGCCAAACCACACCTTGGTCACACCAACCCTGTTCCCATCCGAGGATGTCCAACGCCATCCCAGTCTGGACTGTCAAAGGTGACTTTAACGCTACTTTTCCGACAGTCCAATGCATTACCTGGTCAGATTAGCCAATGTCCGCACATTAGAATAAACATAATTAACTTGGTCAACATTTTACTGCGTGTTATTTCCCAATATTATAGATTCCAATGCTCCAACCTTATGTGGCTTGCAACATTATGTTTATCCAGAACTCCTTTCTGTCTCTAAGTTTTGGAGAAATTTTAGGTTTGGTGTCAAATTTTAAGAATTTGACCATAAGTGTAATTCATGGTGTTATCACCCCCATCGGGGCTTACCTTTCCCACTTTTGGTGATATTCCTCCCTCGAATATTTGCAATTACCCTCCTTAGGTGTGAAAACTGGTGGTGTGATCAAGCGAGTGCTATAGGAAACAAAAAGCTCAGGACAGAACAGTTATCAGTCATGTGCTTAATTTGCATATTTTTGATTTCATATTGATCCTCTGAGTGTAATGGTACATTTTTATTTGATTTTATCAAAATTAAACACAATAGGTTTTCTTTCTTTACTTTGCTCTTGTTCTTTTGCAGTACCACATCCTATCACATGTCCCTATCGGTCATATTCTACTTTTTATAATTTACTATTTTAAGGGGAAAAAACCTCGGTCACGCGGCCCAGTGTTTGTTATTACATATCTTCATTTTGAATGTGACAAGTCTACCATTTCCCTGTTATTCATAGATATTGTTAAAGTTTTGGCTATTTTCCTCTATAAAATTTAATTGACTTTTTACAGTGGCCTGATATGGTTAATAGTAACATATTCCCGTCATGAGTGATATCAAAAGTTTTCTCCACTGTAACATTTGACATTCCCAACAATACAATGTGATACCTTAATCAAAACATAGCTAATAAAACACAATTTTCTTAATGCAAACATCAGTAACTCAAAATTAGCAGCCAAATGGTTAAGTCTGCAGTTTCACACTCTCATGTGAAGCTACAGTCTCCCC
>CADDXY010001208.1:0-44581 GCA_902810495.1 Petrochromis trewavasae
TGTATATTTTTATATATTTTATTTATTGTTTACTCTATTTAATTTGTAAAATATGTGTATACACACACACACACACATACACGTAGAAAAATATTTAGTATACACATCCAGAAATGCATATACTATTATATATTGTACATATATTTATTAGTTTCAGATGGCTAACACTGAGCAGTGCTGATTTTCTAACACTGGAATATTTCTAACATTTTGAGTTATTTTCCAGTGTTAGAAAATCAGCAGATGCACATTCTCTGTCATATGGGCCTGCATGAATAAACTTTCTGAATCCTTTATCATCCGCAACTGAAAATAGTTGTGTATGATTACTATACCTTTCTAATGTGACGTGTTGTCCCTGGCTCTCTTTCTCTATCTCTCCCTCCCACAGTTACCTAGCATGTGTAACTACCGCCCCTCCCCCCTTCTTCCCAGCGCAAAGCACAAGGCTCGCGATTGGAGTGAAGCGGAAAAAAAAGTGTGTGAGAGAGAGAGAGAGGGTGAGAGAAAGAAAAAAAACCCCATGGCCAGTGTTGCCAACTTAGCGACTTTGTCGCTATATTTAGCGAGTTTTCAGACCCCTTAGCGACTTTTTTTCTAAAAAAAAGTCGCTAAAAAAAGACGTGAAAGCGCGTATCGCTTTTACTCTCAACAAGCAGCGGGTGCTGTAACGCAGTCAGTTCTTCTTTTACTCTTTTACTCTTATGCTGTTTTGTGGATCACAAGGTTTAAAACTACTTATAAACACACACACAAAGTAACTCCACCAGAGTGCCTATTTCGGGTCACTTTTGCCGGTCCAAGCCCGGGTAAAGGAGCAGGGTTGGAATTGTGACATTAAAAAAAACAATAATTGCTAAAAGAAATTTAATTTGTAGTTCTAAATAAACTCTAAATGCATTTAGGACGTTTTTTACTCACTTTATGTCTCTTCCACGATGTTATTTCTCTCTCCAACAACATAGGTTACAATTAGATTAGCATGACCAATTATGCAAATTAGGCGATGACGTCATTTAGCGACTTCTAGCGACTTTTAGGACAACCAATGCGATTTTCCTTACTGAGGAGTTGGCAACACTGCCCACGGCTCCCGATAAGGAGCCAGCTCGCGTCGTTCACATCAAAGATCGGGCTCTAAGAGCCATTTCGTTCACGACCGACACAGTTGACATTCCGGAGGTAAGGTTCTCCTTGGTAAATGGACTGATTCTTATATAGCGCTTTTCCACTCTCCTGGAGTACTCAAAGCGCTGTATACAACATGCCACATTCACCCAATCACACCCACTTACCCACTCATACAAGCACTTCCTTCTGTACTTAACTGCAATCTAAGCATTCACACACATTCACAATGGATTAATGATGGGATTTCCGGCTCTTTTTAGAGAACCGGCTCTTTTGGCTCAGCTCACTAAAAAGAGCCGGCTCTTTTGGCTCCCAACCGGCTCTTCAGGTTGTTTTGTTGCTTTAATTTATTTATTATTAACAATAATATAAAATTATGCACAAAAGGAATTACTAATATAAAAAACATGGTTTTATTTATATATGTTTACATATAAATATATACGTGGCCACTAGAGACAAAACACGTACAAACTCCGAAGCACATTGCTAGCGTCAAGTGAACTTCCAAAACAGAGCTACCTAGATCACTTAAATTACACAATTGAAAGCATATATGAGTGTTTGTGTATTTATACACAAGCACTCATATATATTCAAACAATTAAAAAAAAAAAGTTCATTTACTTGTTACGACAACACACCAAATCCAGTCATTGGTACTGCCTGGCTTGTGTAGCCACTAGGTAACAAAAGCTCAACACTGCCCCCCTAGCATCCTGGAGCACTTCCGTTTTGTTTTGGAGGTTTCACGTGCTTCAGAGTTTTTACGTGCTTTGGAGTTTGTACATGCTTTGTCTCTAGGGGCCACCGTAAATATACTTTTATTTATTCACTCCACATAAAATGTAATAAATAAATTATATAATACAAAAACCAACTATTCACATTTCAACTTTTAAATATTCAAATTTTCAGCTTTTCCCTTTTAAACAAATTTAAAGCGAAACAACACAAAACACTGCAAACCACAGCATGCAGAAAAAAAGTGCGAGGGAGAGGGTGAGAGAAAGGGGAAAAAAAAAAAAAACACAGCTAGCGATAAGGAGCTGTTTCGCGTCGTTCACGTCAAAGACCCGGCTCTAAGAGCCGTTTCGTTCGCGACCGACACATCACTAGTGTGTTAGCCCAACTATTAGCCTAAAAATCAGTATTATATGAATCATGAGATTAAAACACACTTACCTAGCCTAGCATGTTTTAGGTCCTGCAATTGGTCCGTCGGGTTATTGTCTCCCCAGAAACACTTCCCTTGTGCTTTTGGAAATCTGTTTTTTCCTGTTTCTGTTTTTTTTCTATTTCTGTCTTCTTTTTTTCTATTTTTGTTTTTCGTATTTTCATAATGTTTTGTGTGCTTCTGCAGAATTTTTCTTATTGCTGGTGTTTTGTTAAGTAGCAGTCCGTTTGGCCTCTCAGGGCTCCATACCTTTGTGACTTTCCTCCCTTCATACTCGAGTTGAGACTGATTCAGTGCAATTTATATTAATAGATGGTATTTTCCCAATACCAATTATGATGAGCTCACCTCTACACTTCCATCTTACTGTAGCACCACCCTAAGACTGTCAAAGTTTCTGAACTTTTTCCGTAGCATTGTAAACGTTGTTTTAAAAATAATAATAATTTAATTTTTAAGAAAAAATTGCAGTAATGTTTTAAAATTGTGCCTTTTCCCGCTCTAGTTCTTGCCCTTTAATTTGTTCCTCCTGGTTAAAAGTTTCCTGATGTTGTAATATCATTAATTGTTTTTGTTGCTTAAAAATTAAGGAGCCTCCAAGCCCACCAAAGCAGGAACAGCCTTAACAGAGGACTCAGGACTGCTCAAAATGATGTACTTCCATGACTGCCTTGGGCAATCTATGCCAAAATGCTCATCAAAATTTTAACAGCTGACCTATTGTCAAATCTTCCTTCATTTTAAAAACAAGGAAAAGCAAAGCCCAAATGTATGTGAAGGAGACTGTAATGTGGACATTTCTTTTTCTTTTTTCTCTCATTTGGATGTTAGGATTTATGATTGCGTTACGGAAAGAAACATAGTTTGTGGTGTCATGTGGTGCCTGATTGCATTTTGCAAACACCTGCGTTGCCTGCCGACTGGGCTTTTTTGGTACACCTAGCTTAGCCTGTCAAGACAAATCTTTCCAACTCTGAGTGAATAAAATTTTTTCTAAACTGCGTGATGCTAAAGTAGGTATGCTTTTGCCTGGTGCAACTTGTAGACGTGTATTTTTATTACTTTTTGTGGAGGGAAATATATTTCTTAATTTACACAGGAAACTTGGATCTAAAGTGTAAGCTGTAGCTATGCTTGATTTGTATTTAATTGGGTATTTTTGTACTAATATAATATTTGTGCCTGCAAAGCTATTTTTTAAAGAGAAAAAAAAATATTGTCACTGTTTTTGGTTATGTATGAAGTGTTGTGTGCACTAACTGCCTTATAAGAAGTTTGGTAAAGCAAATGTATTTATATTCCAAAGTATGAAAAGTATACTAATAATGGCAATGTTTCATTTCAACGTATAGTATGTTGACATGAAAGAAAGCAAATGCTCTCAAATTATGGAAACGGCCAATGGGATGTGTTTTGTTTGACACGTGATGCACATGTATATATTTGGTGGCTGTCATTAAAGTTGCTCTCTCTTGGGGCGTGTTCATCATCCAAAATGGCCAAAGGCTGATGTCTGTTTATTCGTCCCTACTTATCATTGGTGCAGTCTATTATTCATGTCAGACTTCTCTGTGGATTTCATTTTCTGCTAACATAGTAACTGCAACCTTTTGTTCATTGTACTCCTGTATTGTCAGACAAAGTGAGTGTTTAAAACACATAGCCTCAAGCTATTTCCCTGCAATCTCACACGCTTTATCACCTAAACAAAGCTAAACACAGGTCCAAAGTTTTGTAACCAAATAAAGGGTCTGGGGGAGTTACATTTGTTACAGTTCTAAACTGCACCCTCTGATGAAGATTAGTCTCAAGAAAAGTTGGATATTGTTGAAAAAAAACAACAACTCTCCATTTAAAATCTCTAATGCTGTGATGATCAATAGTATCGCTATAGATGATAAGAAAGTGGGAGAAAATTACAGATTTTCTTAAAAGGTTTCGCTCCATTAATAGGATCATATTAGTAGATGAGCAAACCTCTAAACTGCATAGACAGGCAGTTGATATAGTAGTACCCATTCCAACCTCCCTAAACTTAAAAACCTAGCTAAGGTAATTGGCAGGGATTATGTTCTCAAGGACATTATGGTCCAAATCAGTGAGTCATCCACAAATCTTTTGCCTTCCACAGCCGAGTTACTACCTGATTTAACTGAGACCCACCCCACTAAATCCCGTGTTAGAGTTGACTCCCAGAAAGTACCACTTAAATCTCTTGGTGAAGTTCAGATCGCTCCAGCAATACACGTGATCTCAGTCCATCAGAGTGAAGCATGTAGTAGAGGAGCACATTGTAAAAAGGAAATACGGTACACTGCAGATTCAATCTTCGCAGAGGCTGCATCTGCAGGCTGCAAAATCCCTAAACTGAATCCTGAACCATACTTTAACATCTGGTGCTCCAGTGCTGAACTGATCAGCACTGATGTGGTCCTTCCATATCAAGCATCAGAGGTTGAGGAGAATTCTTAAAAACCTTTTATCTTGATGTATTAAAACATTTAAGCTTCAGTAGCTTACTTGCTATATTTCCACTTACCCAAATCTGATTATGGAAGGAGCCATTCAGCAATGGCTCCATTGACACAGTAACTACTGTTTTATATTCTGGAGCTCCACATGAAAGTAAGGAGAAGAAAGACAGGCTGCAGAGCTAGAGTGAAGTCTTGGGAAAACCTTCCATATCATATGTCATTACGAGAAATCTAAGATCTCTGTCCAATAAGATGGAAGAGCTAACAACATTAACCAGTCTGCACAAGACGTATTTCGCATCTTCACAGCAAAATCTCCAGTGTTAAATTAACACTAGAGAGTGTCTATATGGGTCCACACCTCTGAGTGTTAAATACAACACTGTTGAGTGTTGTATTGAGTGTTGGACGGACCAATCGGAGTCTGCGCTGCGGGACTGTTTTGATCACGCAGACTGGGAAATGTTTCACGTGGCTGCTAGGGACATTGACGAGTACACAGACTCAGTCTGCGGATTTATCAGGAAATGCGTGGAAGATGTCGTCCCATCCAGAACAGTTAAATCCTTCCCAAATCAAAAACCCTGGATTAACGGAGATGTTCGCGCGGCACGGAGCACCGCCTTTGCCTCCGCGAACACATCGGACTACAAACACGCACATTACCAACTCCGGAAGACGATCAAAGCAGCCAAACGTGAGTACAGGGACAGGGTGGAGCAACAGTTTGACAACCCTCGGAGTATGTGGCAGGGACTAAACACGATCACAGACTTTAGAGGGAAAACCAGCACACCGCAGACCACGGCCTCTCTGTGTGAGGATCTAAACGTATTCTACGCTAGATTCGACACAGCGAACACCATGAGACCGGACAGTGTGCGCACCGCGGATGACGTCAGTGCGCACACTGTGTCTGAGGAGGATGTGCGGAAGTGCTTCAGGAAGGTGAACGCACGCAAAGCTACTGGTCCGGACGGGATTCCCGGCCGCGTCCTCAAGTCATGCGCGGCTCAGCTGGCTGGAGTGTTCACGCACATCTTCAACCTTTCCCTCTCTCTGTCTGTAGTCCCAGCCTGCTTCAAAATGGCCACCATCGTCCCTGTACCCAAATCCTCCACCATCTCCTCATTGAACGACTGGCGACCTGTAGCCCTGACCCCCATCGTAAGCAAATGCTTCGAGAAGCTGGTCAGGGACTTCATCTGCTCTGCACTACCCGACTCACTGGACCCTCTACAGTTCGCATACCGCCACAACAGGTCCACTGATGATGCCATAGCCCTGACACTACACACTGCCCTGTCACACCTGGAGAAGAGAGACACGTATGTGAGAATGCTGTTTGTAGATTACAGCTCAGCATTCAATACCATCGTTCCCTCGAAGCTGGACAGGAAACTGCAGGATCTAGGACTGAGCAGCTCCCTCTGCAGCTGGATCCTTAGCTTCCTGTCTGACAGACGCCAAGTGGTCAGACTGGGCAGCATCACCTCATCCCCCATCACACTGAACACTGGTGCTCCACAGGGGTGTGTACTGAGCCCTCTCCTATACTCACTCTACACCTACGACTGCACAGCCACTAACAACTCCAACATCATTGTGAAGTTTGCGGACGACACTACAGTGGTGGGTCTTATCACCAATGGTGATGAGACGGCTTACAGGGAGGAGGTCAGCGCCCTGACCCACTGGTGTCAAGACAACCATCTCACCCTCAACGTCGCAAAGACAAAGGAGTTGATAGTGGACTTCCGGAGGTGCAGAGAAGTACACACCCCCATCACCATCAACGGCGCTGCTGTGGAGAGAGTGAGCAGCTTCCGGTTCCTTGGTGTACATCTGGCTGAGGATCTTACATGGTCAGTACACACAAACAAAACAGTGAAGAAGGCGCAGCAGCGCCTCTTCTTTCTCAGGAGACTGAAAAGATTCGGCATGAGCCCCCGCATCCTCAGGACCTTCTATCACTGTGCCATTGAGAGCATCCTCACTGGATGCATCACCACCTGGTATGGCAACAGCACCGCCTACAACTGCAAAGCTCTCCAGCGAGTAGTGCGGTGCTCTGAACGGATAATTGGAGGTGAGCTTCCCTCCCTCCAAGACATCTACAGGAAGCGGTGCCTGAGGAAAGCGGGGAGGATCATCAAGGACTCCAGTCACCCCAGCCATAAACTGTTCAGACTACTTCCATCAGGAAGGAGGTTCTGCAGCATCCGGTCCCGTACCAGCAGACTGAGAGACAGCTTCTTCCACCAGGCCATCAGACTGCTGAACACGTCATAGACACCTCAGCTTCACTACTGGAACTTTAACATTATGCACTCCATACTGTACAGTAATGCCACTGTTTTGCACATGTCTCAACTCTGTATATTTTTATATATTTTATTTATTGTTTACTCTATTTAATTTGTAAAATATGTGTATACACACACACACACACATACACGTAGAAAAATATTTAGTATACACATCCAGAAATGCATATACTATTATATATTGTACATATATTTATTAGTTTCAGATGTAGCCATTCTTGTATTTTGCTTGTTTACATTATTGTATTTTGCACAACTCTGTTGCTTGTGAAGCTCGCACACAAGAATTTCACTCACATGTGCTGTACCAATGTACCTGCACATGTGATGTGACAATAAAAGTGATTTGATTTGATTTGATTTGTTAAATTAACACTTTTGACAGTGTTATATGTTTAAAAGTAACCTAGTCAGTTTTGAAGATTAACAATGGCTAACACTGAGCAGTGCTGATTTTCTAACACTGGAATATTTCTAACATTTTGAGTTATTTTCCAGTGTTAGAAAATCAGCACTGCTCAGTGTTAGCCATTGTTAATCTTCAAAACTGACTAGGTTACTTTTAAACATATAACACTGTCAAAAGTGTTAATTTAACACTCAACAGTGTTGTATTTAACACTCAGAGGTGTGGACCCATATAGACACTCTCTAGTGTTAATTTAACACTGGAGATTTTGCTGTGTTGTGCTTCTCAGAGAAGTGGGTGAATTAATTCGTTCTGGACTCAAAAAGCAAAGGAGACTGGCAAAAGGAAGGAATTTCTACTGGAATGCCACCTCGGGTCAGATTTTCATCTTGGAAGATGCTGACTGGTTGACAGGTGGGCAGCAATAAGGAAAGTGAAGGAAGTGACAGTTGACACTTTCATTGTTTTTAACACTCTTTTTCACTTCAGGTCTTTGTAAGTTATAACGCTCTTATCTGTAGCTGGCGATGGGCCAACAGCAGCACACGAAAGAGTGGCCCACAGACTCGCTGTACCAAATATTTTGAACACTGCCTCACTGTGGCATTACGGCTCTATGGAGGCAGGCAGGCCATCCCCAAGCTGCCAAAAACAGTGAATGTGCTAGACAAAGAGAAAGGAAGTGACACCTACAAGAGAAAATTGGAGGAGTGGCTTAAGGGAATAATGCAAGGACATTCTGGAGGGGTCTGAAAACAATCACCGGCCAAGACAAAGCCAGCAGAAGGTGCCCAGAATATGATGGAAGGTAGTGGGCTAACCAACAAAACTGAGTGTTTAAAACAATGAAAAGTGATCCGTGGTTTTCATGCTGTATTTTTTCTCTCTTCTTCTGTTCCTGGTAAACTCCACAGTTGCTTCGTTCCCTATTCTGACCCACTTGTCAACCAGTCAGCATCTGGCCCATGCATATGTCATCCATATCCAGTGACATGCAGCTGAGATTTGGGATGATTAATGGTCAATGAAAAATTGTTATCCAAACGGAAGTACGTGCAAAGACACAAATTTAAAATACAGTCACTTTAACGAAACAAACTGCACCATAATCTGGTTTATAGTTTTCAAAAGATGTGTACGTCTATTACATTTGCGCAATATTTCATCACTGTATGTGTATATACACATAGTGTGTATGTCCTTGATTTCACTAAAGAAATCAAGGACATGATAATGCTAAGTAAGTGAGCACTTTATGTGTATACAGTCTGTACAAAGACGTGGTTTGCAAGTTTAACTTGGACTTGTTGCTGATGTTGTGGGCAGAATACGTAGTCTTGATAAACCCAAAACATGATGGATCTGAATACTTGAGAAATTTATGATCACAAAGCATATGTGCCATAAGACAACTTATTGTAGAAACAATGGTAAAAGCATATGTGAATAAATTTGCTGAATAACCCTTTACAACTTTACATCAATAATCCTTGATGTTGAAAATAAAAGCCTCCATCAAGATTTTCACTTGATGCGATATTTAGATTGACATTTAGATTATGTTTAAAGTTGATTTGGTTAAACGTTTTCAAATGTCGTTCAATTATGTTCAAATGTTAAATGTTAAATTTCACATTGCTTTCTCTTGTCCTTAATGGAAAATGAAAAACATGCTGTAAAAATAAGACTTATTATTAAGCATCCAATTTCAACCTACCCCTGTATTCTTAAAGGTGTAAATTGGACTTCTGTACTATTAAGTTAAACATTTGCATTGATTAAATATGCTGATGTCATTGCTGAAAGACCCAGCGTACACAGAGGAGCTCAGGTGAGAGGCACATATTCATTTTTAATAGAATTACCTTTACCTATACTGTAACTTCATGAGTGCTGCAATGCTGCTTTGCTCTCCTTATACAGTTCCTACCTTCTCCTGCATTATAGGCGAGGATGGAACGAGTTCTGGTCTGTTTGCCCTCTGTGTTCTTTCCAGAGCAGGTATGGGAGCAGAGAGACCAGGAGCTCCAGGGGCTCAAGGCACAGTCCTTAGGGCAAGGCACCTCGCAGATAAATGGCATAGGAAGGATGGCATCCTGGCAGAGTTGTCGATCCACATGTTCACCTGGGTGAATACAAAGAGAATTAAGGTACTGTGCCAAATTTAAAATGTGTTATAAAGTTAAAAGATAATAATAACATTCATTAAATTAAACAGGGCTAAGAAAGCAACATCAAATTTCCTTCAAAAAGTCACTTTAAAATAAAGGCTGTGAGCGTGAAATGTTGCTTTTCTTGGTGGGACTGCCAAAATGACTAAAGGAAAAATTGCACTTTCTAATGTGGTAACTAATGTAACTAATGACCAACATTGTAAATTCTTTTGCATCACAGTTTTATTGCCTTAAATTAAAAAACTGAAATAAACAGCAACAATAGATACAGTGGGGCAAAAAAGTATTTAGTCAGCCACCGATTGTGCAAGTTCCCCCACTTAAAATGATGACAGAGGTCAGTAATTTGCACCAGAGGTACACTTCAACTGTGAGAGACAGAATGTGAAAAAAAAATCCATGAATTCACATGGTAGGATTTGTAAAGAATTTATTCGTAAATTAGGGTGGAAAATAAGTATTTGGTCACCTCAAACAAGGAAAATCTCTGGCTCTCACAGACCTGTAACGTCTTCTGTAAGAAGCTTTTCTGTCCCCCACTCGTTACCTGTATGAATGGCACCTGTTTGAACTCATCATCTGTATAAAAGACACCTATCCACAGCCTCAAACAGTCAGACTCCAAACTCCGCCATGGCCAAGACCAAAGAGCTTTCGAAGGACACCAGGAAAAGTATTGTAGACCTGCACCAGACTGGGAAGAGTGAATCTACAATAGGCAAGCAGCTTGGTGTGAAAAAATCAACTGTGGGAGCAATCATCAGAAAATGGAAGACATACAAGACCACTGATAATCTCCCTCGATCTGGGGCTCCACGCAAGATCTCATCCCGTGGGGTCAAAATGATCATGAGAACGGTGAGCAAAGATCCCAGAACCACACGGGGGGACCTGGTGAATGACCTGCAGAGAGCTGGGACCAAAGTAACAAAGGTCACCATCAGTAACACACTACAACGGCAGGGAATCAAATCCCGCAGTGCCAGACGTGTTCCGCTGCTGAAGCCAGTGCATGTCCAGGCCCGTCTGAAGTTTGCCAGAGAGCACATGGATGATACAGCAGAGGATTGGGAGAATGTCATGTGGTCAGATGAAACCAAAGTAGAACTTTTTGGTATAAACTCAACTCGTCGTGTTTGGAGGAAGAAGAATACTGAGTTGCATCCCAAGAACACCATACCTACTGTGAAGCATGGGGGTGGAAACATCATGCTATGGGGCTGTTTTTCTGCCAAGGGGACAGGACGACTGATCCGTGTTAAGGACAGAATGAATGGGGCCATGTATCGTGAGATTTTGAGCCAAAACCTCCTTCCATCAGTGAGAACTTTGAAGATGAAACGAGGCTGGGTCTTCCAACATGACAATGATCCAAAACACACCGCCCGGGCAACAAAGGAGTGGCTCCGTAAGAAGCATTTGAAAGTCCTGGAGTGGCCTAGCCAGTCTCCAGACCTCAACCCCATAGAAAATCTGTGGCGGGAGTTGAAAGTCCGTGTTGCTCGGCGACAGCCCCAAAACATCACTGCTCTCGAGAAGATCTGCATGGAGGAATGGGCCAAAATACCAGCTACTGTGTGTGCAAACCTGGTAAAGACCTATAGTAAACGTTTGACCTCTGTTATTGCCAAGAAAGGTTATGTTACAAAGTATTGAGTTGTATTTTCGTTATTGACCAAATACTTATTTTCCACCCTGATTTACAAATAAATTCTTTACAAATCCTACCATGTGGATTCATGGATTTTTTTTTTCACATTCTGTCTCTCACAGTTGAAGTGTACCTCTGGTGCAAATTACTGACCTCTGTCATCATTTTAAGTGGGGGAACTTGCACAATCGGTGGCTGACTAAATACTTTTTTGCCCCACTGTAATTTCTGGCGCCACTCCGAGCTGGCAGCCAGTATTAGCAGCTCCGGCCTGACAGAGTCCTTTTTTCTCTTTCTTTGTTTCTTTCTTTGTTGTTTCGTGTTCTTGTTTTTATATTGTGGACTGTACTACTCCACATTCGACCTCCGAATTTTATGGACAATTGTGTTTTTTATCATATTTTTTACGGCATCTGTGTCCGGAGAGTGCGTGGAGGTGTTAGCCCTTGGGGTCTCTACTGTTCTGCCTACCGCCGAGCGAGCCAACATCCCCCGCGAGGTGAGGAGGAAGAGACGCGGCACTCGAGCGGGGATCAAGCATCGCAGTAAGGTTAGGAGGTACCGGCCAGTGATTCCATCGGGTATTATGGGGAAAGTGAGATCTCTCCCCAATAAAGTGGATGAACTGCCGGCTCTAACCCGACATCAGAGGAGCTACAGGGAGTGCAGCGTGATGTGCTTCACAGAGTCGTGACTAACCGCGCTAACTCCGGACTCACACGTAAACATTCCATCTGATCCGGGCCGACAGAACAACGGAGAGTGGTATGAAGAGAGGAGGGGGCCTGGCTGTGTTTGTGAACGATAGATGGTGTAACGCTGGGCATTTATCTATCAAAGAGACGCTAAGCTGACCTCCTATTTGGTCTCCCTAAAAGGTCCCTTCATAAACTCCAACTTCTTCAAAATTCTGCAGCTCGGGTCATAACTTGCACTCCGTTAAGACCAAAGTAACGGAGCTCATATTACCCCAGTTCTTCAGCAGCTTCACTGGTTGCCCGTAGAAGCCAGGATAAATTTTAAAATCTTACTTGTGTATCCATAAATCTGCTCCTTCATATTTGTGTGACCTGCTCCATATCACCACTGTTTCCCGCCCTCTCAGATCATCATCTGCTATTCATCTTACTGTTCCATCCTCACGCCTTGTTGCTATGGGGAACAGAGCTTTCAGTCGCTCTGCTCCTCGGCTCTGGAACTCTCTTCCTCCAGCCATAAGAAATATTGACTCCCTTTCCATATTTAAGACACAGCTCAAAACACATCTGTTTAAACTGGCTTATTCGCTTTAATGCTGATTTTATCTGTTGTCAAGCTCTGTTTTGCCATTTTAACTTATTTTATGTATTTTATGACTATTGCTCCTTTTATTAATTTTGTTCTTTGTAAGGTGACCAAATAAAATGTATTATTATGATTTATTATTATTAAGCTGTAAGGACATTGAGCTGCTAGCGGTTAGCATGAGATCGTACTATCTACCGCGAGAGTTTCCACACGTCATTATGATAGCTGTGCATGCCCCGCCCTCTGCTAACGCTGCAGCAGCCTGTGAGGTCCTGCACACTGTAACCAGCAGACTCCAAACACAGCACCCTCAGGCCCTTTTCCTGCTCTCTGGGGGCTTAAATCACATCTCCCTGTCGTCCACTCTCCCCACCTTCACCCAGTACGTCACCTGCCACACCAGAGACAATAAAACATTGGACTTATTGTATGCCAACACCAAGGAGGCATACAGCTCATGACCTCTCCCTCCCCTGGTTCATCTCCAGCCTGTGTATAATCAGGGCTGCACATAAATGGTCCGCAGGTGCACATTCGCTGTCAAAATAAAAGACGAGCACCAGATAAGAAGTTGCAACCTGCGTTTGCGTACATATAAAAGGCAGTGTTTTTGTCCGCTAGAGTGGGATTTTCACGGCACATTCTGCACCACATCTCTGTGCGTTCATCATTTGTTTGAAGCCAGCTCACCTACTGCAACCACTTTTCCGAGAATACGCGCTTCTTTTGTAGTTCGGACTCCTTCTGCTATTCTTTGGAGGTGGAGGAACACCAAAGTAACTGCTTAAAGGAGCTTCTTGACATCTTTAAGAGTTCTAAACAAATGTCTGACCTCCTCCAGAAAATCTTATGCACGCAAACGCGCGTTGCAACTTCTTTGCGTCGAATCTTTTATTTTGACAGCGAACCACTTATGTGCACCCCTGTGTATAAACCTCTAGTACAGAGAACCAGTTGTGAAACGCACAGTTAAAAAATGGTCGGCAGAGACTGAAGAGGCCCTGAGGGACTGTTTCCGTTCTACTGTGTGGGACAACCTCTGCAGCCCTTTGGAGGATGACCTCAACAGCATCACAGACTGCATTACAGATTACATGAACTTCTGTGTGGACAACACCATACCCATCATAAAGGTACGGTGTTTTTCTAACAATAAGCCATGGATAAATCCTGAAATAAAGCCTCTCCTCAGGGAGAAGACTGGAGCCACAACACTGATGCTGTTTACAGGAAGAGTCAGAGCAGACTCTACCTGCTGAGGCGACTGAGGTCATTTGGAGTCCAGGAAGCGCTTTTAAAGACCTTCTATGACTCTGGTGGTTTAATGACTGTTTCCCCAGCTTGACCCCCACATCTAATACTATACATATGAGAAAGAATCATGGCCTGCATGAGATGTGAGGATTGCAGGAAAGATCACCGAGACTTCTCTTCCATTCATCCAAGATGTTGCATACAAACGCTGTCTCAGCAGAGTCCATAACATCATTAGACAATCCTCCCACCCCCAGAATTGGAATCGAGAACCAGTTCCAATCCTTCAGTTCCTTGGAATCTTTAGTCTGCCTGCCTATTGATCTCGCTTATTGTTTTTGCATGTCTTTGTGGTACAATCACCTGATATTAATTTGTGTTTGGGAGGAGGAAAAAAGTGACGCAGTCTACATTGTGGATATGGGCATTAGTTTTGTTTTTACTGCACAAAAGTACAAGAGTGCAATGGGGAAGTGTAAATTCAGTTTTGGCTGTTTGCAGTGATGAGCATTCAGGCTGCAGCCTCAAAGTCTCTTTGTGCTGGTTTTCATCTTTGCTTTGTGCTGCCAAAGTTATACATAAGTTAAACACAACAAATGTCTAACAAATCTATAAACCCTATAAATTTATATGTTGGAAATGGGAGTGACATCTCACTGACATTTCAGTACATCATTCACAGGCTGGGCTGAGTATCAGATGGTCCTAGGAATCCTGAACTGAATGACCCCAGGATTCTCCAAAATGTTCTTGAGCCAAATGACCCCCAGTATTCTAAGTACCCAGAATATATTGAGTTTAATGACTCCAAGTATCCTGACCATCCTGGGCAGCCCCAGGTTGAATGTCTTGAAGGTCCTGTGTAGCCCCAGCTTGAGAATCCCAAGAGTCTTGCAAAGCCCATTGCAAATATCCTGTCTGTCCAATATCCAATATCCGGAGGATTCCCCCAATATTCAGAAACTCCTGAGCTAGATGACACAAGTATCCTGAGTGCCCTCCTGTGACCCAGCCTATGTTTGCTGTGTAGCCCTAGCCCGAATATCCAAAGGGTCCTGCACAGTATCAGAGGGCCCAACTCTCCTGAGTTGGATGACCCCCAGTATCCTTAGAATCTATAATCTCCTGAGCTGAAGGGCCCTCAAGTATCCTGAGTGTGCAGTCTTAGTCTTATCTGTGCAGGAGCCAGTTTATTTTTTTAATCTGAACCTCAACAAGGACAGCAAGCTGGTCAAGCTGGTGAGCAATGCTTCCTAGCACTTGCTAAGAATATAGACACTTAACACAGCTCACTGCATATGGGAAAATTTGTTCACCCATGTTTATAATTATTTCCTATGGTGTCGGGTGGTTTACCACTTTGCTCATGTAGCAGAATGAATATTATACTGGCTTGTGATACCACTATTAGTCAAACACATTGGCGAGTTTTGCTATAAATAGTAGCTGCCATCTGAGCGTCCCTGAATCGCTCACCTGTTGTCATCCCCATCTGGCTTTTCGGTCACCTGACTTTCCTCGGTGTTACAATGATCACCCACAGATAGGGCTCCACGATTACTCAACTAGTCACGATTACGTCGACTATCAAAATCATCGACGACTGATTTAATAGTCGACGCGTCGTTTGAAGCTTTGTAAGATCACAAAAGACGCAGGAATAAGTAGCAGGATTTAAGAGTGTAATAACGGACTGAAACAGAAGATGGCAGCACTGCATGTACGAGGATGCCAGCTGCCGTTAAACCCCGAAGAAGAAGAAGCTGTGTCCCATCGCTGCTCAGTTTCCAACAATGGCGGCAGCTAGTTAGTTTTAATATTACTCTTATTATTCTTTATGGGTCACAAAAATAAACGTTTAACATATTTTCAGGCGAGAATGTAGCTGTGTAAACCTCAAATATCTGCTCAGTTTATCAAGACACCACATATTTTCAAAAGCGCTCTGACGTTTTCGGAGACGTCTGATACCCACTAGCTCGATAGCTAGCCGGGGGCAAGGCTCACTAGAGCCCGTGAGAACACCGGACTCCCGGCAAATCGTTTTCAAACCCACCGCCGTCTTTCGCTACTCAGGTTAAACATACATAAGTCACTTAGATCAGCGGTCCCCAACCCCCGGGCCTCGGACCGGTACCGGTCCGTGAGTCGTTTGGTATCGGGCCGCGAGAGTTGAGGCTCAGGTGTGAAATGTATGGTTTTCAGGGTTTTTATCAGTTTTCAGCATTATTTTGTTATCGTTTTTATCGTTAACTCGGTTTTCCTGGGTCTTTTCACGTGTGTTATGAATAAATCTTTTTTTCGGTACCGGTACTAGTTTTATTTTGTTGTATTTATCCGCGACACCTTAAAGGCCGGTCCGTGAAAATATTGTCGGGCATAAACTGGTCCGTGGCGCAAAAAAGGTTGGAGACCGTTGACTTAGATAACTTAAAAACTTTATTGTTTGGCTTTTTTCAGTATTTTATTTGTTCCTGAGTAAATCGGTTTGGCTGAGATTAAAGTTATAGTTTTTACACAGCTGAATAAACATCAAGCAGACAGCTGATTATCAGAAGTGTGAGATGCTCGAGAATTTACTCCGGTGTCCTGTTATATTTTAGATAGCAAGGAGTTTATTAAACTTCACCGAAACAATCTGCAAACTTCATTAAAATTTAATGAACTATCATCTTGTCTTTATTTTTAGTTAGCACATACCTTAAACACTTAAAGCTGTAAGCTAATGATAGTTATATAAGAGCAGATGCTGCTGGTGCAATAAGCTGTACGTTTTACGTCCAATGGATGATGATCTGATTAATCGACTAATTGCAAAAATAATCGGTGACTAGTCGACTATCAAAATAATCGTTTGTGGCAGCCCTACCCACGGATTACCTTCCTGAAGCCTCCTATCCCAGCTGGCCGTAGCTAGTTTAGTGTAGCTGCTTTTAAGTCCATGTTATTAAAGTCTCCAAATACAACAGACACTGGGTCAAGATATCTGTGCTGATGTTTACTAATGCTGCTGCATATATGTTCAGGAGCTGAGTTAGCACTATGCTCCAGTGGAATGTACATGGCAAAAATCTCAACCGCAGTAAACTCTACAGAAAAATGTGTATGTGAGTCTGTATTTAAAAGTTACATACTCTAAGTTAGGGGTATGTTGGTGGACCACATGTTATTAATATACACAAACAGCCCCTTTCCACTGTTATTACTGGAGTCACTGGTTTTGTTGTGATGTTGAACTGTGTCACCTGTTAACTGGATAGCAGTGTCTGGGATGAATGAATGATGCCAGGTTTCTATGACCAACAAGATACACTGTCTTTAATTGTGTTTTTGTTACTATCTAAAGCCTCAATTCATCAATTTCATTGACAAGGATTTGGTTTGCTATTTGTTACTTAACTCAGTCTCAAGAGTCTGCATTTAGGTTCTCATCCATATACACCATAACACAGGGGTCCCCAAGCCCAGTCCACGGGGGGCCGGTGCCCCTGCAGGTTTTAGATCTCACCCTGGATCAACACACCTGAATCACATGATTAGTTCTTTACCAGGCCTCTGGAGAACTTCAAGACATGTTAAGAAGGTAATTTATCCATTGAAATCAGCTGTGGTGGAACAAGGACACATCTAAGACCTGCAGGGACACCGGCCCTCGTGGACTGGGATTGGGGACCCCTGCCATAACAGAATAACACAACCAGATAAAGGACCGAGCAGACAAGGAATTTTACGAGCGGCAAATAGTTCATCACATAGTATGAGTGTTTCTGCGGAGGGACTCGCCTGACCATAAGTCCCCCAATGGAAAGTGTGGTGGTGGGGTACGCCATGTCTCCCAACTGCCTGGTGCACATCACCACTCCTCACCTATAATTAGAGTTGGTGGGTTTAGCACACAGGCAGCAAGCCACCCACTTGTCACAGCGATTGCTAGCTACCTACCTGAGACTGTGCTGTCCTTAAAGTGGAAGTGTGGGCCTTGTCAATGCCCATCGTCATTGTTGCAGCACTGGCAGTCCTACACCCAAGCCTTGTCGCTGCAGCAGCTCGGCACAAAAGCCTTGACACTGCAACAGCAGCAGTCACCACCCAGCACATCATCAGTCTTTCCACCTGGATCAGTCAACATCAGGACCGCACCCGATTCCTATGGCTAGGACAAGGGCTGCCTGGATAAGCCAACACTGGGCCCAAGCCAGAGAGTGATTCCCTATCCACTAGAGATTGAACATGAGCAGAGACTAAGCACACTACATCCATTCCAGTTTCAAGGCTGAGGGCGGTCAGGCCTCAGCCTCAGCCTCCAGAGTTAGCCAGTATTGGCTGTGCAGGACACTAAGGCCTTCTTCTTCTGCTTGTCCATCCACCCTTTAATTCTACAGTTTTGACTTTTAAATTTGTTTTGTTCTACAGCAACTTGCTCTGTTTATACTATCTCTTTCTCTATGTGTGTGTTTAAAAGATTGTAATGCTATGTTCTAAAGCTGTAAGACTCCAGAGAACCACAGAGGAGAGTCATGGCAAAAGTGGCGAACTTTCCCTGGAATTGCCGGCCGATCAAATTTAACCCAAGAGAGTAGCGGTGACTCATTCAAGAGGTCACAAAAGACCACAGAACAACATCCAAAGGACTGCAAGCCTCACTTGCCTCAGTTAAGGTCAGTGTTCATAACTCCACCATAAGAAAGAGACTGGGCATCAACAGCCTGCATGGCGAGTTCCAAGACGAAAAACACTGCTGAGTAAAAAGAACAAAAAGGCTCGTCTCAGTTTTGCCAGAAAAGATCTTGACGATCCCTAAGTCTTTTGGGAAAATACTCTTTGGATTGATGAGACAAAAGTCAAACTTTTTGAAAGGTTTGTGTCCCGTTACATCTGGTGTAAAAGCAACACAGCATTTCAGAAACGGAGCATCATACCAACAGTAAAATATGGTGGTGATAATGTGATGGTCTGAGGCTGTTTCACTGTGTAACCCAGTGTTGAAAACGGGATTAAAAGTATAAATATTCATACTCTCACGATGGGAATAAATATTGATAAAAACAAAGTTAATTATAATAAATACTGATAAAAAGCATGTAAACATAAGTTTAATATGTACATATGTATATGTGGTATATAGATGGTGTGGGGGCAGGACTTAGTCCTTTAGAGTGTGTTTGTCAGATCCACTGAGCGACCAATCATTGGCCGGTCTGACCCTCCCCCAGTCTGTGCGCTGCTGAGACACCTGTGTGTGTCTTCGTGTGCCAGTCAGATACGCCAGAGACACAGACGGTGAAAGATCAGTTTACCCGTGTGGCAAAGAAGCTAGCTGGATAGTGAAAGTCCTTTTTTCGGCGAGAATAATAAGAGTGATACTGTATTCCAGAGGCCGTGAGCCAACGTGAGCACTGTGAAGCCCCGTGTAGCATTTGTTGCTTCACATGGTAAGTCCCAGGCAGTACACGTGCGCTAGCATAGCATGCTACTTGCCACTAGCTCTGATGCTAACTTCCGTTAGCCATTTTGCAATGAAAGTGCCTTTTCTGAGGCTAAAGCAATTAGCACTGAGTCTGCTGCACTTTATACGAGATGTTCTTTAAAGGTTTATGTCACATTACTGTGGTATTGATGTATAATGTATGGTTTTGTGCGAAGTTGTTATGTTAGCACATGTTCACTTTTCTCATGGTGCAACGTGAAATTAAGTGCCTTCACCTGCACTGTACTTAGCTGAAACTTGATAAGTCTCAAGCCAATGTGTATTTTTAATGCACTGCTGAGCTATTTTGTATTGTTTTAAATGTGTGTTTCCTATGCACTTTTTCCCTTTGAAATGAGAATAATTTGTTGTACAACATAGAATATTTTGAAAGAAATTTCCGTATTTTCACGACCATAAGGCGCACTTAAAAGTCTTAGATTTTCTTCAAAGAGTACGGCGCGCCCTATAGCGCAGTGCGCCCTGTGTGTTGTAAGGAGGACGTAGTAGAGAACACCATGAGAACGCTAAAGGGTGAAGTGTGGGCGTTGATCGTATATACCGGACAATCGCACATACCTGTATAAAAGGACAGGTATGTGCATTATGTGGAACATCGTTGTTTTAACAACCCTGAAAATGGCAAAGAGACACGCTTATGAAGCACAGTTTAAACTGAAGGCCATCAGCTATGCGGAGGAACATGGAAATCGAGCAGCCGCGAGAGAATTTAAGATTAACGAATCGATGGTTCGCAAATGGAGGAAGCTAGAAAACAAGCTCCGGCAGGTCAAGAAAACGCAGCTGAGTTTCCGCGGACATAAGGCGAGGTGGCCCGAGTTGGAGGAAAGACTCGAGCGGTGGATCATCGAGCAAAGAACGAGTGGGAGAAGCGTTTCGACGGTCACCATTCGGCTAAAAGCAGTTTCACTAGCTGAAGAGATGAACATTGAACATTTCCAAGGAGGTCCGTCTTGGTGCTTTCGTTTTATGAAACGGTGCCATTTTTCCATCCGGACCAGGACTACGGTAGCGCAGCAACTTCCAGCGGATTATAAGGAAAAGCTGGCCATCTTCCGCTCCTACTGCAGCAAACACATCGGCGACAAAAACATCCAGCCCAGCCACATCACAAACATGGACGAGGTCCCGCTCACTTTTGACATCCCGGTGAGTCACACTGTGGAGAAGAAGGGGACCAGCACGGTAGCGATACGCACAACGGGGTATGAAAAGTCTTCTTTTACTGTTGTGCTTGGCTGCCATGCTAATGGACAGAAACTGCCGCCTATGGTGATTTTTAAGCGAAAGACTTTGCCTAAAGAGAAGTTTCCAGCAGGAATCATCATTAAGGCAAATGAAAAGGGCTGGATGGATGAGGAAATGATGAAAGAGTGGCTGAGGGAGGTGTATGTAAGGAGACCAGGTGGTTTTTTCCACGCATCACCATCGCTCTTAATCTGTGACTCTATGCGTGCCCATCTCACAGCCGATGTGAAAAAACTAGTGAAACAAATGAACTGTGAGCTTGCTGTCATTCCGGGAGGCCTGACAAAGGAACTCCAACCGCTGGACATCGGTGTGAACCGCCCGTTCAAAGTAAGGCTGCGAGCGGCCTGGGAGCGATGGATGACCGATGGAGACCACAGTTTCACCAAGAGTGGAAGGCAGCGCCGGGCGAGTTACGCCACAATTTGCCAATGGATTGTAGATGCTTGGGCTAACATGTCTGCTGGCACTGTTGTTCGAGCTTTCGCAAAAGCCGGCATCATTTCCGAGGAGCCGCACGGCAC
Organism: Petrochromis trewavasae; assembly: GCA_902810495.1. NCBI lineage: Eukaryota > Metazoa > Chordata > Actinopteri > Cichliformes > Cichlidae > Petrochromis > Petrochromis trewavasae. The sequence continues at coordinate 21,145 of CADDXY010001208.1, forward strand.
GGAAAGTGACTCTGACAGTGAAGAAAGTGAACTTGGCATGTTTGATGGAGATTTAGCGCAGCTGTTCAATTCAGACACAGAGGATGAGGACTTCGATGGGTTTGATTGATGATAAAAATGTGAGTACCAAACTTTGTTTTGCTCCTGCTTTATTTTTAAATACGCACACTTGTATGCTTGTGTGTTGTTGATGATGACGATTACTGGTAATAAAAATGTGAGTACCAAACTCAGTTTTGCTCCTGCTTTATTTTTAAATATGCACACTTGTATGCTTGTGTGTTGTTGATGATGACGATTACCGGTAATAGAAATGTGAGTAAGGTACCGAACTCAGGTTTGCTCCCGCTTTATTTTTAAATACGCATACGGTACTTGTATGCGCCCTATAATCCAGTGCGCCTTATGTGTGTGTTAAATACAGTAATGGCACACATAACTGAGACTGCGCCTTTTAGTACAGTGGTCGTGAAAATACGGTTAGAAGCACTACAAGCAACCAGTAGTAATAATAAGTTACAGGCATGATAGCTTAAATGTTGAACTACTGTGTTCTGGCCTGGTCCCCAGGTCAGGTTTTTTCCCTTTGCTTATTTGGATTGGATTGGTTTTGAGGACCTGAGAAGAATTGAGGATCCCTTTTCCAGTACTGGATGGCGAGCCCAGCCCAAAGAGCCGGATGAACTGGTAGATTGTAACCCGACTGGTTACAAACACACTGAGTGACTATTGAACATTGAAAGACTGAAATTGACTTTAAAAAAGACACAAAAGACAATATATCCTTGGGTCGACCATTTGTGGGGTTTATTTTATTTTGTTTTCAAGAAGCGCGCTCTACTTTTGTTAAATGTGCACAACTTTAATAATTGCTAATAAATGCAATTGTGTTTCTACACCTACTGTGTACAAGTCCTCTGTTGTCATACACCCTTGGCTCCTACGGATCTAGAACCTGTCTGATCTGGTCCATATTTCCCTTCTGTCCTCGTACTGTGGTTAAAGGTAACTATACTGCCCGCACTACATGCAAAGAAGGCAAGAAGTAGCACTAACAGGTCTAGTATTGCACCACCAGTGTTACAACTGCCTGGTACACTTTCTGTGGTAATGGAACCATAAATTCTACTGTCTATGGAAAGAGAATGTCCAGCCATGTGTTTGTGACTACAAGCTGAAGCACACTTGGGTTCTGATCCAAAACACACCTGCAAGTCCACCTCTGAATGGCTAAAGAAAAACACAATGAAGACTCAGGAGTGACTTAGTCAAAGTCCTGACCTGAATCTGACTGAGATGCTCTGGGATGAGCGATTCATGCTCAACCCTCCAACATGGCTGAATTACACCAATTCTGCAAAGACGAGTGGGACAGAATTCATCCACAGCGCTGTAAAAGATTCATTGCCAGTTATTGCAAATCTTGACTGGAGTTGTTGCTGCTAAGGGTGGCCAAACCAGTTTTGGAGATAAAATATCTGTATTTCAGGTTCGGACCACGCCTACAAACACACCCCTTCCGGTTCTTATCTGTAGGAGCTGCTATCAGTCCCCTCCGAGGCCTTCCCCAAACCAGAGCTCAATTCATGTTTAAGCCATTCACCTTTATCTACTAAAAACACTGTCAAACCTAAAACATACAGGACATGGGCCCAGGTAGTGAAATTAGATTTAGGGGCAATCCCTTTTTCACACAGGGTCATGTAATCCCCTTAATAATAAACACCTTCTTTTAGAAACAGCATTTTGTATTTAACTAGTAACAAACAAAACCCGAAACCATAACTCACAGAACAACATGCAGGAAAAAACATAAGGAGGTGACATAGGGGATGAGGAGTGGAGAATGAAGCGCAGAGAGACACAGATATTCACCAAGTTACACAGACAGTGCAAGGACAAACAGAGGCAAACACACACTATAAATACACACCAGGTAATGAGGAAATGACACGCAGGGGTGGAGACAGCTGAAACTAATGGCATAACGAGACACAGACCTTCAAAGTAAAACAGGAAACTCACAAACTGTTTTGCACCACAAACTCAGGGACATGAACAGAGCACAGGGGAGAAGAACACAGGTAGGAACAATAAAACACTAAACACCAGAACCAAAACCCGAAGAACTAAGAAAACAAGAATTAACCCGAAACATAAGATGCCACCAATAATAAACACAAAACACTGGGTCTAACAACCCAGGACCATGACACAGTTTGACCACTACAACAACAATAGACCACAAACTCAGAATCCCAAGATTCTGCCTCCTCAGGCAAGAAGCTGACGAGCATAAAATGCAAAACTGCAAAACTACCAGACTGAGAAGCAGCTTAATTCCAGAAGCTCTGAGACTTCTCAATGCATAAATGGACAAAAACTGATATTGCAGCACCTTAACCACTACTGACACTTACTGACACCATCACTTTATCACTGCTGGTCATCAAGCCCTTTTGCTGCTAAAGTATTTATACCTACATTCTATATCCATACTCCATACTGGTACTCAGGTTGTTGCACTCTATTTATCGTATTATTTTATTACTTGTTATTCTGTTTTCTTAACCCCCCCCCCAAACTATTTATTTATTACTTTTTAAAAAATAATTCTGTTCTTCATTATTCTCTTTCTTTTTTCTTTTCGCTCCGGGACCATGTGTACATAATTTCGTTCACCTCATGTATACATGTGATGCAAATGACAAGAAAGCTCCTTGAATCGTTGAATCCTTATGTCTGTGTAAGTGAGAGGAGAATTCCTGAGGCAAAGTAGCTATGCACTCACACTAGAACATGATGAAATTGGTCATAACAGCACAAACAATAGGGAAATCTACGTTAAATACAGTAAATACAGTGTTGGGCAAGGAGCATATTGAGATTAACCAGGATGGATCAATAGGGAGGACAAGAATCTCTGCATCAATCAAAGTGAAAAGACTGACCTACATCACACTGACTACAACCTAAAAAAATGATTCATTTACATCATCGATGTAGTGTGTCTCATTGCCAAACAATTCTAAACCACTAAGACTTTTACTTTAAACATATGCATTTCTAAAATGATGCTATCTTTTGATTGTGAAAAACACACAGAGATGTGAATGGGACGGCAGACTACGATAAAATCATCGATGGACTACTTAGAAATAAATAATCATCCTAAAAGGTGTAAGAAACATCCCAGCACAGGTGCCACACAGCCTCCTAAAGTATGATGTACATAACACATTATCACCCACCCTTAGGCGAGCTTTCACAGCAGCTTTAAAGGCACGTGCATCATGATGAGTGGATGTCTATCAACAAATTTATAAGCCACTGTCCAATTTTCCATTATCAAGATAAAATTCACTCATGCTCACATCTTACTCCTTATTGTGCTTCTATCTGTGTGACATGCCTAGTGTGAAATGTCAGTGCCAACTGAAAGACAACTGTGTGATAAAGCCAGTGCGAGTGGGACCGCAGGTCATCTGTCATCCATACCTGCACAGAGGGCAACAGGAAAACTCAGTGACAGTGGAGAAATGCCCCTGACTTTCCACTGGCACTGTTTCTGTGGTGATGGCACATAGTGTGCCAAAATTACATAAAGTATTTTTAAAGTAGACAATTTTAAGCATAATTGTCACGTGACTCTGTGTGAATTACACCTTCTGTAAACATTATCTTCTGTCTACTCAGAGAGACCTGACTACAGAAAATCATCAGTGTTTTGAGTTTTCTACAATATGAAGATAGTACCCTGGGGATGTTTTGCTAGCAGAGTGATAGATAATTTATGGAAAGTGTCAAAACACCATAGTAGCTTTTGCTTGGAACCAAAACTTAAAGGCAATCTCAAAGCACTTCAGAGACCAGCTACTCCTAAAGCTCGGACTAGGATAAATATGTTCACATATACTCACCGTCACTATTGACACACTGGACCTGAGGGATCTGGGTTCCTGGTCCACACTTCTCCTCATTATCTGGGATACAGTCCTCCAGTTTAACCACCAGCCAGTCGTAGCAGCTCGGGTCTTCACATGGTATGGCCTCCACCAGGTGGGGGCAGTTTCCTGTCCCACCTGTTGGTTCATTGATGATTCTCCTCTTCCTCAATTTAAAGCCTTTGGGGGAACAACAGAAATCTAATGAGCTACATGATCTCAAACTAATAAACTATGGCTACCCCTGTGTGTAAGCTTGTGTACAACTGTAGCATATTTTTTCACCAGATGTTTTTTATTGAAATATTGCTTTTAACAGTCCATTGTTACATGTAGCACAAGTGACTGAGATCATGCTTTTGCTGGAGCAGCTCCAAAACTGTGGAACGGTCTCCCTTTAGAGATTTTTAGTTTTATTTTCGTTGTTTTTAGTTGATTCTATGCGGTTTTATCTTGTTTTTTAATATAGGGCTGTTTTAATTTTTATGTATTGTGTGTTTTATTTATTTATATTTGCTGTTTTCTGTTATTCTATTGTTTTTGACCTATTTTCTGTACGGCACTTTTGTCCTGTGCTGGGTATTTTAGAGTGCTTTATAAATAAAATTGGATGGATTAGGAGTTAAATTAACAAAGATTCAAAGAACTTTGCATGATGAATAATGCGATGCATATATCTATCACACCCGCTACTTCCACAAAGCCACCAGCATTGTGGAAAACCCCCCACACACAAGCTTCAATCTGCTGCCTTCTGGCAATAGGTACCAGGCGCTCACTGCCAGACCGCGAAACAGTTTCTTCGCCCAAGCCGCCAGACTCCTGAACACACTGGACTAACACACACACACACACCTTCATATATCAAGTTACTTTCTGCACAACCTACTGTCATTGTTGCGCTTTTCTATTGCATGTTTGTGTCTGCGCTGTCTTGTGCCTGTATTGTTCTGTTTCTTTTGCAATTTTTGCACACTTGCACTTTATGTAGTCCTGCGTTGATTGTCTGTTATATGTTGCACATGACTAATGCCTGAAGACAAAAATTAATTTGGGAAATTGTTTGATCGGCAAGAGTTGAGGTGGGGATTAGGGTTGTATAAACGAAGATGAGGACTGAATGCTATACTCTCAGTCATCACTGACTTGCTATCTGCAGAGTGTATCATGGATGCAATAACTGAAAGGCAGGAGTGAAGGCTATGTGATAAGTTATGAATCTTTGTTTTGACATGAAGATTTTGGCTCTGTTTATTTTTAATTTTGCATTATTCATTGTGTCCTAAAACCATTTCACCTTTTGAAAAGGCAACTGTCATCTACTAAATTCAGTCAGCTGTGGCTAATTAACATTAATTAAGATGATAGCACTGCAGTTTTATCCAGGTCACATGTCTTATTCTTGAACACTGCTGACTGCATAAATTGAGGACACATAGCTTGGGACTTGGTCAAGGATGTCATAGGCTGTCTATATAGTAAAACATGATGGCAACCTCCCTCTTGTGGAATTCAGAAAGTGAAATGTATGTGACATAGAAAATAAGTGCTCAGTTTGCTGTTGAACACTTACTTTGATATAAATCTGACACTTTTTTTTACTGTTTTGCCACTGTACTGTACCACGGTAGATTTTACTGGGAAAAGATGTGTGTGCAGTGAAGACTTTCAGTTTTAAAAGGTTTAACAAAATTCCTTACATGCACTTTTATACATAGTCCCATATTTTCAGACGTCCAACTTTACATTCAAAACTGACTGAAAAGCAGTTTCTTTATTCAGTCAGTTAGTTAGTTAGTCAGTCACAAATGACCTGAAGTTCAATTCAAGTGTTGAACTAATAAACCTATGAGAGAGATAGAAAATACTTTAGGAGTGGCCAAGTCAGCAATTTGATTGTATTTGTATTCTTTATCCAGCTCAGTGACATTGGAAGGACACAGGAGACGAATAAAGTGGCTGATCACAAAATACTTTCCTTGGTTAAGAACACTCTTAATGAGGTCATTTTTCAAATCTACAATCAAGACACACCTTTCTGAATGAAATGCCTTCATGAAGGAAAATCATTGGCGTTACAGTAAAATTTCGGACCCCTGGTAAAACCCAACAACAGGAACACAAGATTAGATGTTAACAGAAAACAGTTCTGAAAAAAATAGTTCTGAAAACAAACAAACAAAACAAAAATAAAAACATATGAAAACAAGATTAAATTGAATCACAAGAAGAAGGAAGAGAAAAGCAAAGATAAGGAAAGGAACGCCTCATGATTCAAAAAATACCACATGGCATGGACATGTGAAAAACTAGTGTTTATTGATGACGTGACTGCAAATTGAAGTTGCCAGATAATTTCTGAAGTGCACAGGTTATACTCAGGACGACAGCTGCAAAAAAGGTCTGACAAAGTATCTCAAGGGAGGGAATGGACTGACAGTGACACACGATAAAAGTAAATAAAGCCAGAAGGATCCATTTCAACAATTTCTAGTCATCCTTTTAATTCGATGTTCTTCATTAAGGCAGAGTCATGGTGGACACTGCTGTTCCAGGGATAACTAGAGATGAAGCAGTGACTGTGTCAACTCTACTGATGGACTAACATCCCCACGACAGCAGTCAGAGACCCATTCCAACTGTATGGCTTCTGTAATTGATTTTGACTTTATTGTCAACATCAAGTTTAACATTTGAAATACACAATCAAAAACACATTAAAATACTATAGAATATGAAGGTAGAATATTTTGTACATTGTAAATCTGGGTAAAAGTCAATGCACTGCAAATTTTGTTGGCTTATTTGTTTTATTGGGGCACAATAACAACCGTAGGGCAGATGAAGGGGTATGCAATTTTTAAAGGGAGATTTCAGGAAAGTAAACCCTACAGAACTCCTTTGATTAGTCACTTTATGACACAATATACTATTGTAACCCTAACAGTATCTCTTACCTTTCTTGGCTACCTGGTCTTGACAATTTTCATACGTGCAGGGTCCCCACGTGCTCCACGAAGATACCTCACAATCAACAGGACAGCTTATGTGGCAGAGTTGGGTGGTGTTTGGAGGAATACCCAGACAAAGCTTACTGTCCACTGGCCGCAGTGCTATAGAGACACAGACAAGGACAAAGACACAGTGTTAATCTATGCCAAAAAGGCTTTAAGACATAGTTTAAAAACAAACTAGCTCAATAAAATGGTAAATGGACTTATATAGTTCTTATATAGGGCTTTTCTACTCTACCTGAGCACTCAAAGCCTTGTAAAGTGATTAGAAAGTACTCAAATATCTGTTCAGTAAGTGGTGCTGAGGGTGATAATCCATGTATTTTCCGCATATACCCACAGTCATGTGACTTCTAAACCACATGACAGACGGCATAGTGAGTCACACTGATTTCAAATTGCAACCGCAGGAGAGAATTTACAAAACCAAATTTTTATTCTTTAAAAAAAACCTTGCTAGATGTTTGGCCTGATTGTCAGTTGACCTCTGCTCCATCAGCTGCAGATGGCTGTCTGCAAGGTCGTCAGGCTGATGAGTCATAGTTGTGTCACAGCAGAACTCATGCACATACAAATTGCTTAGCCAAAGGTGTGTCCTTTAATGGCGTTGCTCAGTAGGCAGTAGACGACATGCCCTTGAGTGCTAATGTGGCAAAAGCTGGCGAATGAGCAATCCAGTCACTTTATCATGGACTACTGGTGGTTCTATTGTTAATATTTTGGGAATAGCGGGTAAGATAGAAAGCAGTCATTTTTTTTCTCATAGTGTTACAACCACCATGGCCACTGCCCTGTGATGCTCTGGGTGAGTGAAACAGAGCTGGGCCCCAGAGCAAGAGTTTGTCCGTTTGAGTCACTCCTGTCATATCTAATTTTCTTTCTTGCTAGAAAGTTCAAAAAGTACTTCAAGCTGAGATCTAGGCTGGCTTAAGTTATTGATGTGATTTATAGACTGCCATTCAACAGTTATTCAACATCAACAAAAAGATTTTTTAAGCTTGCAATCTGCAGCTGTTTGGAAATAAGTCCAGAGGACCTCCTCATCTTGTGTAAATCTACAATTTTCCCTCTTGGAACTTTTTGTTCTCATTCCAAGATATTCCATCTTTGCCTCTCTTTGTCTCCAAACTGCTCAGTTTGAACTTTACCTCTGATATACTCATTTCTAATCGTATTCCTCCTGATTACACCTGTTTTACAGGAGGAGATCACTGACATGGGTTTTCATCATCAGGCTGTCCAACCTCTCCCTGACTCGTGCCACTGTTCCTACTTGTCTGAGGGCCTGCACCATCATTCCCATCCCCCAAATACTGGAATAGACAGCCTCAGTGACTACAGACCTATAGCTCTCATGTCTGTAGCCATGAAGTGTTTCTCAGCACACCAGAGACTGCCTGCCTCCCTCCTCGTTTAACCCCCACCAGTTTGCTGAAGAAGCAAATCAGTCCACAGAGGATGCCATTACTATCACCCTTCACAGAGCACTGAGCCATCTTGAGAACAGGAAGATCTACATGAGGATGCTCTCCGTGGACTACAGCTTAGCGTTCAGCAACACAATCCCAAACATCCTCATCACCAAACTGACGGACTCTACTTAGACCTAGTCCAATGCAAGGTTGTTATCGTTAACAAAAACTAACCAAATAACGAACACTAAAAGTAAAAAAACATTTTTGTTGGATGGATGATGGATGTAGAAATAAAAATAAAAAACGAGACTTTGTGAAAAAAAAAAAAAGGAAAACTAACTAAAACTAGAATGAGCTTTAACAAAACTAACCAAAATTAACTGAATTTATATAGAAAATGTGTTTAGTTTTCGATGATGTGTGTGTCTGTCATACATTTGTCCAGACACGTGCAGAGGGTGGGGGTGGAAGGGGCTTGAGCACCGGCCCCTTTCCCGATGGTGCCCTAGTTTTCTTTTTACTTATTTGAACCATTGCATTAATCAGCAGCATTTGCAGAGTTCCATATTGACTTGTCTGATGCATACGAATATGTAGAAGAAATCTACCTACACTCATTCATTGCCCGATGTTGTAATTGTGTCTACTAAATTCATCTTAATTACAAAGTTACTCTGCCATTATTACAGAAGAAAGTGATACGAATGATTCATAATGTTAAATATAGAGAACATACAAATAAATTATTTATAAAATCAAAATTATTAAAATTAGGAGATTTAGTGAAATTACGGACACTATTAATTATGTTTAAGGCTAAAAATAATATTTTGCCCTTTAAGTTACAAAGAGTATTTTTAATGTGTTCAGGGGGAGAAGATAGCAGAAGGAAATTTTATTTTAAGCATCAGTTAGCTAGGACTACACAAAGATTAATGAGTCCAACGGTTAGGGGTATACGACTGTGGAACTCTCTTCATTATAATTTAAAGAATTGTATAAGTTTACATTGTTTTAAAAAGTGTTACATGCTTAAAACGATAACTCAATATGAAGAATGTGAATGAAATTGGAGTTCATTGAAAAAGGATCCATTATAATTTTTTGTTTTATTTATTTTAATTTTATTTTTCTCCTTGTTACTATGTGGAGTGGTATATTCTGATTGTAAATTTGTTGTTTGGTTTGGGTTAGGACCGGAGATAAATGTTAATATTAGTTTGTTCCCTGATTTTTGGTGCCCACTTGTAATATAAATTGGATTGTAGATAGGGGGCGGGGTTTAATAAGAATATTTTCTTCTTCCTGCTCCTTTTCACACATGGTTGCAGTGCTTTTTGATAGAAAGTGTGGTTGGTTTGTTTGATCTGTTGTACCAAGTGTGAAATAAATAAATAAATGAATTGAAATATATCTTTTATAGTTACCTGATATCAATGGATGTTCATCTGCCCTACATTAATATTTTTTTTAGAAAGAGCCCACAGGTTCATAGGTGTGAATGTGGGTTGTCTGTGTTGGCCCTGCTACAGATCGGCGACCTGCCTCTCGCCCTACTAGCTGGGATAGGCTCCTGGGATAGACGTCTTCCTGATGTATGTATTCCACTTGTTTGTACATAATCCGCTTGTTGTACATACTACTGTTCTCTGAAATTTATTCTTGCTGTCCAGCTATTTATATTTGTATTCCATCCACAGCTTGTGAGGTGAATCCACAATTTTGCTGTACGTGTGCAATAACAAGGCTATTCTATTCTATTCTATTCTATTCTATTTTTTCCTTCTTTTTTTTTGGCAATACTGACACAAGCAATACATGGACTCTACAAAGGTTGCACAGGAAGTTCAGCCCCTCCATGTCTCCGAGCACAGTCTCAAGAGCATGGAGGAGATTCTCTGTGCAAGGAAGAACAGGATGGGCAATCTCAGAGCTCCACCAGTGGAGTCAGTTCTAGATTCCTCCTGGTGCATGACAATACCTCAAATGCCTCTATGCAGGCAGTTCCTGGAGGATAAAGGAATTAATACCATTGACAGGCCACCATGCTCTTCTGACCTAAACCCTTCTGGGATATTATCTTTTGGTCCACCCAACACTGCTAGGTTGCACCTCAGATTGACCAGCAGCTCCAGATTTGGAAGGAGACCTCCCAGTATCAATGATACTGAAAATAGCTGTACATAATGTAATTTCTGTGAGACCGTTATGAGTATTGTTTTTTCTAACAGTTAAAATTCTATTTGTGAAGAAACTGATGAAGTCGTTACCAGTGAAGGTTAAAAGAACAACGGAGCTCTGACTCTTTGTGACTCATTCTTCTTTGTGCTGTGCTTCCCAACACCAGAGGGCACTGCTCTGTGCTGCTATGCACCAGCTGAGTAATAACCTTATTGCCAGTTCCTTTCCAGATGAGGATTCATTGCATCAGAGTTAGACAGCTATTATATATAGCATGCCACAGTTTCATGCCCTGTAGGTGTTGCATTGATCATAATGTTCAGTATTCTGAGATATTAAGGTCTCAGTCCCACTGGGGTTTGCTGATCATCTTTAGAGAGCAAATTCTTACATTACAACAACTTAATTATCAGCCAATTAGATCCGAATTAAAAATCACAAGTTCTGCAATGACAGTAGCTCTAAGAAATTATATCACTGCTGTGGTCAAAAGCAATTAACTAGTCAGCAACAAAATCTGTTTGTTTTTAATGTTTTGGTAGAGTTTGGAACAAATATTAGAGCATAGTTTAATTAAGCATCTGTTGAGAGGTGTGTGAGGCCACCAGTGTAACATGTGCTCAATAGAGCTCACTTACCCATCTTAAAATATCGCAAGGTTTCAGATTCTTTTGTTTTACTGGGATGTTCTGGCAACAAAATACTAATAATCATACCAGAAAAAATTAGGCTAAGCAAAATAGACTGGTGGAGCTGGATTAAGTGGGATCAGGATACACAAAGTGACTCTAAGACATTCCAGTCAGTAATATGGTCCTCTCTCTCTTTGAGAGAAATCTCTAAAAAGCAGCCACTAAAGCAATCAAAACCTTAAGATGGATAAAGTCACTAATTTACAGCATTCAATGAGTCACTGAGTTGCTAATACAACATAAGTTTTAATGCAATAATAAAAATTGTTTGCAAACTGAGAAAACATGAATAAAGAAAGAAAAACACATGAAAGTATTTTTACCTGATGGCTTCACTGCGAAGTTCTACGAACATTTCTGCTCACTTCCATCTCCACTACTCATAAGAATGACCTCAGATTTTAAAACCAGTCTCACCAAGTTTGAACACAGCAATGATCACCCTGCTTTTCAAACCAAATAAAGATTACGCCAGCCTCTCTGACTGTCAGCTGCTTTCTCAAATCAATACAGACATTAAAATTATAAATGAGGCTCAGGCATCTAGACAAGACAAAATCATACCAATTCTAATTCATCCTGACCAGACTGATGTTATTAAAGGTAAACAACTTTTACTTATCAATAAATCTCACATTTTAATCTTATCCTCACGCTCCACAATGTTACTAGATAAGGATGTCTTCTCTTTGCCTCGCTCTTTACATTTTTCATAGAGCCAGTAGAGGATTTAATCAGACAAAATGAAAATATCAAAAATGTATTCAAACAGCCACCATAGACCATGAAGCCATTTTTTATGCAGATGATATTTTATAAAAATACAAATGTATAATTTCTGCATTATAAAAATATTAATTAAGCACACAACAGAAGGAAAAACTCAATATAAAAATGTATCAAATGGGATTTTAGATGCATACACTATTCTGAAAACACCCGTAACACCTAAATGCAACCTGGCAGTGCAGCCCAGTCAAGACACTGATCAGCTACAGCATCTTCCCTGTTGGTTTGCCACATCCTGTTGTCTCCACAACGCTGCGTTCTAAGTGACTTGTCATCTGTTCAACTGCAAGGTTCCAATGTAGCCCTTACTGTTGCCAAGAAGGTAACAATTTTGACAATTTTTAAAGTGTAAATTACAAAATTATATAAGCATTGTGAAATAGAAGAATCGAAGGGTCTTCTGATAAATCATATGCCTGGAGATGGAAATGTCTTAAGTTAACCAGATCAGGACCTTAATAATCAAAAATTATTTATTAAGGGCTTCTGACAGAGAAACAGTTGCAAAGTGCACAGAAAGAGTAAAATAAATAAGAAATTAATAGAACATTAATAGACACAATAAAATAGAACAGGTACTTTTAAAATAAATAATTCATAATTCAATGAACTAAAAGTAAGCTTTTTATTCCCAGGCCAGTGGTCTAGTTCAAGCAACCAAAACTGCATTTACTCTAATCCACTTCCCCCTCAGGGTCATTTTCACTGACTGTCAGTATCCCACTTCTGTCCAACCCAGTTAATTTTGGAATATTCTCGATCTCCTCGTCTTAACCTGCATGGCGAGGCAACACTGGACTGAGCCAAGTCAAGTTTAGCACATTTCTCTTCCCGTCTGTGTCCCTGGTTTCTGGTCATGAGGATGTTGTGTAATGGGTGTCTGTAGTTCACAAGGGTGTCTGTAGAGCCACACCTTTCTTTTTTGACCCTCCTCTCATCCCATTTGTAAAAGTACATTGATGTTTCTAGCAATATTAATGAATGGGTGAGTGCAACTGGCACTAATCAGTATACTCAGGTCAGTACATGATCTAATTAATAGAAATACTAAATCATAATATGTGGGGGTTTTTTTTGGTTTTCAATAAAAGTTTAGTTTTATTAATTCTATATTTTTGTTTTAAGCAGTTTCTTTTTCGATTTGCTCTCCAGGCTTGATGGAGGTGTTTCAGAGTTGTTCTTTGCTGGTTTTAAAGACACTTTCAGTCCAATGCTCGTACCTGCAGGGGGTTGTTTTCCAAACCCAGTTTTAACCTTGCAACCATGCAAATGAAACTGTATAGGATCAAGTGTGAAACTCCTATCAACTATTTGGGCTGAATTTTGTAGACCAGATAAACTAAACAGCCCTATTTTGAGTTGTTAGATCATGCCATCATGTGAAAATGACTTCTGCATATTTTTAAATTACACTTTATTATAAATTCAACATGATGTCACAAAGTTTTGGATGTCTTAACATCAGTGTTGGGACTAACGTGTTATTAAGTAACGCGTTACAGTAACTACGTTATTATTGTGGTAACGAGCACGGTAACTAGTTATTATGCCAAAATCAGGAACGCGTTAGTCGTTACTGGGATTTAGATAGGGTCGTTACTCGTTACTTCGTGTGGTGGCTATCGCGGAGCTTCCACAGATTCAGTAACATTAGCAAGTGGTGGAGGCCAGCAGGTGGATGAAGGAAAGGGGACGCAGAAGGAAAAGAGACCCGAGGCGGCCGCCGGTCCAAGTGTGAACTGAACTTCAGGTAAGAAGTTATGACCTGCAGTCTCTCTGGGTCAGATATGAACCAAGTTTAGGTGGAGTTTATTTTCGTTATTCTGACTTTTTCCGTACTGCGTGCTAGCTAGCATGACGGAGTTTCTATACAGCTGGGTGGGTGCTATGAAGTTAATGATGTTGAACTTTATTTTGTTCATAAGTTATTAGAGTTGCCAACCGTCCCGTCTGGTATTCAGAGAAAATATTACGCGTTTCTTATTGAGGTGAAAAGGAACAGTTTGTCCCGTAATTCAGCTACAATGAAAAAGGCACAAAGCTGGAGTTATTCTGTGTCTTTACGCTGCACAGCTGCCTCTTCTTCTTTCATTCTCCCCCTCCCTCTCCCGTTTCTACTTCAATCATGAAAACTGATCAATGATCAGCTGATCGGCTTTTCTCTCTTGTTTGTTTATCGCTCACTTTGCGCCGAAAGAGGAAACCAGCGGATGTCGCGCTAAACAACAGCAGCACGTTTAAGCTTGATCAGCTGTTGTTAGAATTTATTTAATATTAATTTCTAGTATCAGCTGATGTTTGCTGGAGCCACAGCTGCAAAAAAGCTGCTGGTCATGATATGGTTTGGTTATCTGGTGAGAGGGAAACATGAAGATGAAACCAGGAGATGTCCTTACTGGATCATCAGAGCTGAACAGGTGATGGAGAAACAGGTTTACCTTTTAGGTGACATGAATGAGTTGAAGGGAAGTTATGAACTGTTTCTGAGAGACAAATAACACCAGGATCCTTTTTTAGGTAGCTGACAGCTGGTAACTGTGCAGGGGCGGATCTAGCAAAGTGTTGCCAGGGGGGCAGGTAGGGCATTAACAGGGAAAGGGGGGCACAAAGAAATACTTTTCTTTCTTATTCTCATTTAAAATGTCTAGCTTTTAAAAAATAATTATCTGAATCTTACAACAAACGATTGATAGATTGATGCATATATACCATCAAAACAGTGTACATCACTGTCACAACAGTGTTTATTTTCATTCAAAGGCTTTATGATTTTTCCTATAATGGTGGGCCGGTCTCTAGTCAAAATGCCCGGGCCAATTTTCTGTCCCAGTCCAGCCCTGTATGCAGCTCATCTGCAGTCTGGTGTTACCTACATCTTCCTATTCAGAAGGCAGAATTTCCGAGTTCTGAGTACAATCGAAAGCACCACGACTGCAGTTTTTGTGTTGGATGTAAAAGGCGCACATGACGCTGTGACGTAGGCTAGAATCATGGCAGCAGTCAATGACGGTCCAGGCGTGGGATTTCTCTCGTGGAAATATGCACATTATCTTTTCCTTTCTATTGGTAGGTGGCACAGTGCACTTGTGGCAAGTAAGCAAGCTAGAAGACTGGCAAAGTTATGGAAGAAACACATTAACAAGAGAATTCTGAGTAAAACCAAAGTTACTTTCTCTAGTAACTAGTTACTTTGAAAGTAACGAGTAACTTGAAGTAACTGAGTTACTTTTGAGAGAAGTAACTAGTAATGTAACTAAGTTACTATTTTAAAGTAACTTACCCAACACTGCTTAACATCAGGTTTATTAATGTACTCTGGACTCTCTACTTTTTAGGACTGGGATTATAACAGTAATTTAAAAATCAGATGAAAGTTCTATGATTATTTTAATCAAAGAACAAAACACATCAAATGCATTCAGTTAGAAAGTTCTACAAAAAGACAGAGATGGGGGTTGTCTGTGGAAGGAAAGCTCTTATTTCACATTGAATCCTTAAGAAGTGACGATAGTTTCAATGTAATTGATTTGAATGACAAGGACTAAAATGAGACAAGCAAAAATTCCTAATTTTAACATGTTCCTAAATGTTAGGAGCATACAAAGAAGAGGATTGGTTTTATAACATCCATAACAGGGCTGGAGCCTATCCCAGCTATCATAGGGCGACAGACCCTGGACAGATCACCATTCTGTCGCAGACACATAGAGACAGACACCCATTCGCACTCACATTCACGGGCAATTTAGAATCATTAACCCCTTAGCAGTCCTACAAATTTTGCCTATGAGGGTTAGCAGTCGGACGTACCGTGGGCGGTACGTCCGACTGCTAAGGGGTTAAGGCATGTTATTTAACTAATTGCATGCCTTTCTACTGTGGGAAGCCAGAGTAACCGGACCAAACCCAGACGAACATGAACATGCACACAGAAAGGCCACGGCCAGATGGTGGAGTCAAACCCAGGAACTTCTTGCTGTGAGGCAACAGTGCTAACCACCGTGCTGCCCTTTTTCTTTAAAAACAGTGTTCTGTAGTGACCAAGACATCGATTTACTGATCCACACTACTAGGATCTACAGCAATGACATCAGAATTTCATTCCGACAGGAGCACTGTAGTAGGGATGGTAACAAAGAGAGGGAAGGTAATCAGAACTGAGGAGAGAAGGCAACTGAGGCAAACACTGAGAACAGATACAAGTACCTTGGAATCGCACAGGCAAATGGGAACCATGAACAGAACAGCTCTTTACTGTCTTTACTTATTGTACATGTACAACGAAAGAGGCTGCTAGAAACGCCACAACCCCAAGTTGGAAGGAGACTGTGGACTAGTGATTGACAGAACCACTGTCCAGGATTAAACAGCAAACATCTATGAGTACATCAGGAAAATGGCCACAACTGATCATGTGCTTAGTGAATACCTCAGACAGCAGAAACCCAAGAAAGAAGTGGGGCAAGGAGGTCATGGAAGAACAGGCCCCTGTATGGCATATACCACTGGCAGACAGCAGAAGTGACTGATATCAAAATTCCTACCAATAGCTTGACAAAGCTGAACACAGTGCACTGCATATGGCAGCACAGGAGCATGCGACATCGATAGAGGCTGCCATCTACCACACCAGGCAAGACTCGAGGTGCAGGATGTGTGAAGATGCCCTGAAAGATTCCAGCACATACCAGCAGGGTACAAGATGCTAGCAGGCAGGACACACATGCAAAGAAACTGGACAAGCAGAGGAAGAGGCCTATAACGATAGCTGTAGCTATACCAAGTGATAGCAACATCAGGAAGAGGGAACACAAGAAGCTTGAGAAATACCAAGGACTGAGAGAGGAGCTCGGGAAGATGTGGAATATGAAGGCAATAACTGCCATGCAAATTATATCCACTTGTATATCTCTTCTAAGCCCCAACATGTATCTAAACTACAGATTTTGCAAAGGTGATTGGACTCTATTAAACATTGGATGGCTAACCATTTTTCCAGTTTAATGGAGAGAAAACACAAGTCCTTGTTTGAACCTAAGGTTAAGGTAATGCAAACTCTCGGTCTTGCCATATTCACTACTCAAAGCTTAGCAACTTTTAGCGCAGCTTTCACTTTAGAAACTTGTGTTAAATATCTGGCATTTATCACAAATACTGTGTCACATTCTGAACTGTAAATTGTTATTGATGAATTTACTTCATCATGTCTACATGCATTATTTATTTGTATTAGAAAAACCTTCCTCACTAAGTCTTTACATTACACTCTTGCTAATTCAATTACACCAGCTTTCCATCAACGTCAAAGTCCACTTTAGAATCTTTCTTTGACTTTTAGAGCTCAACATAGCCAAGCATCAAGAACTTTTACAGACCTACTTTTAATCCATACGTCGCAAGCAGGTCCCTGAGGGCTGCTCGAAGCCTGCTCACTGTGCAGCATGCAAAGCTGAAAACTATATTAGACAGAAACTCTGCAACTCTCTCACTCAGCTAAAGATCATTTTAGCATTTTTGCTATGAAGCACTTTTTATATTTATCTTGGACGATGCTATATCAATAAAAAATTACTTTTACTTACTTATCATTGTGTAGCTGATACAGACTGAATTTGGAAATTTTGGAAATTTGAATTTGTGTGAAAACAAGCTGAGGAATTATTAACAAATACTAGACTTTTAATGGATAATTTGTTTTACTGTAAACACGTTTAGAAAGCCCTTTTATAGTCTTCCTGACCTCTTAAAGCACTTTAGACTATAACATTTATACAGCACCTGACATACGTGGCTTATTTACCACCAACATTGATATTTTTGGACTGTGAGGAATAAGCCAGAGTGCTCTGAACACAGCAGTGCCTCCCACAGCCAGGGCTTGAACCAGGAACCCTCTTAATAAGAAGTGACAGCACTAACCACAATGCCACCATTAAATGCTTAAAACTAGTGGTGTGCGATACTGCATCGCCGATACCAATACTTTTCTATAAATAAGGTGGATGCGTCATTGAATTGCTAAATCTCAATTAATTTTCATGACCTTAAGTGTCTTTTTGATGTTTCCTTTTTTATTATTAAATAGTTAAATCCCAGGACATAATTAGGACAAAGTTTATAATTAAATAGAAAATGCTGTATTATCATTTTTTTTTTTAGAAAAATCTTAAATTAAAAAGTGCACGGAAACCGGTAAACAAATTAAAACAAACAAGTACTGTCAAGAAACCCCCAAAGCCGAAGTACTATATCTTCTCGGTGTGGTGGATCGGATGAGCACAAAAATGGAGTCTCTCACCGAAACTGTCCTCCAACTTT
This sequence comes from Petrochromis trewavasae, assembly GCA_902810495.1. Taxonomy (NCBI): domain Eukaryota; kingdom Metazoa; phylum Chordata; class Actinopteri; order Cichliformes; family Cichlidae; genus Petrochromis; species Petrochromis trewavasae. The sequence continues at coordinate 39,498 of CADDXY010001208.1, forward strand.
CCACTTCCGTCACCTCGCTGCAACGTCAGCCAGCGCCGGTGAGCGCGGAGCCCCGGATCAGACTACCAGATAAGTGGAACGGAGTTGATGGCCGGCCTGATGGTTTGCTCGCCACTTTAGACATGCTGTTTGAATGTCAGCCCACTAAATACGCCACCGCCCGTGCAAAAGTTGCAATGTTAACCTTTCTCTTGTCTGGCCAGGCTCAGGAATGGGCCGCGGCTCTCTACAACAATAAATCTGCAGCTTGCAATGACTATGCCCTGTTTGTGGAGTAATTAAAAAAGACGTTTGTTCCCCCTAGCAATGAAGTGGAAGTAGAGTCACAGCTGCTTCATTTACGCCAGGGCAGTCAACCCGTCTGTCACTTTGCCTCCCAATTCCGTACCCTGGCCGCTAAGCTAAAGTGGGGAGACGCTTCTCTATGCTCCATTTTTCTGGAGGGACTGGCTGATTACATGCGAGATGAGATGACCGGCCGTGAGGCCCCAAAAACTCTGGATGAGGCCGTGGACCTCACCCTGAAGATCGACCAACGAGTGATGTCGCGGTCTCGCCACACCCCTCGGGCCTTCAAACCCTTCCAGCCTCAGAGGGCCACGTCTTCGCAGTCTCCTCCCTCCTCTGAAGGAGCCGCTGCTAGCCCAAGCAGTACATCCAGCGAGGAGCCCATGCAGCTGGGTAGACTCTCCAAAGAGGAGAGAGAGAGACGCTGGCGTGAGGGTCTCTGCGCCTACTGTAGATCAGCTCGACACCGTCGTCCCCAGTGCCCGCTACGTCCGGGAAACGACGATGCCAGGTAGACTGTGGGGGAGTCCCACCTGGCCCTTCCCACTCCTCTGACCCCTCTCGTTTTCTGTTACCAGTAATATTTCACCTGAAACACCCAACAGTTCTCATCTGAAGCCCTCCTGGACACCGGAGCCGCTGAGAACTTCATCGACCAAAAACTAGCCTCTCGACTTCGCATTCCGTTAACTTCCGTCGATCGATTTCTCCCGGTGACCTCAGTAGATGGGCGACCCCTCCAACCCTACCCGATCCAGTTCCAGACCCAGCCGGTTCGCATGTCTATTGGGGATCATCAGGAGGAGATCCGATTTCTAGTAGTCTCGGCCACTTCCTCTCCTCTCATCCTTGGATACCCCTGGTTCCGTCAACATGACCCCCACATCTCCTGGTCTTCCTGCCAGATCCTGGATTGGGGTCCCCAGTGTCCACGCCGCTGCCTTCTCTCTCGGACCCAAAAGAACTCAAAGTCAGAAGAGGCCTCACCCCCGGAGCCCATTGATCTGGATAAGATCCCTCCGGCTTACCACGACCTATCTGAGGTCTTCAGTAAGAGGCGAGCCTCTACTCTACCTCCTCATCGCTCCTACGACATGGCCATCGAGCTCCTCCCGGGAGCGGTCCCTCCTCGTGGTCGCCTGTTCTCTCTGTCATCCGCAGAGAATAAGGCCATGGAGGAGTACGTTGCTGAGGCTCTCCAACAGGGCTTTATTCGCCCTTCTACCTCTCCTGCTGCTGCTGGATTCTTCTTTGTCAAGAAGAAAGATGGCGGACTCCGCCCCTGTATAGATTATCGGGGCTTGAATAAAGTCACTGTCAAGAACCGCCATCCTCTTCCTCTGCTATCCACCGCACTCGATTCCCTCTCCCAGGCCTGCATCTTCACCAAACTAGACCTACGCAGCGCCTACAATTTGGTGCGCATTAGGGAAGGGGACGAATGGAAGACGGCCTTCATCACCCCTAACGAGCACTGGGAGTACCTGGTGATGCCCTTCGGCCTCTGCAACAGCCCTGCTGTCTTCCAACATCTGATCAACGATGTCTTGCGGGATATGCTAGGCCGGTGGGTGTTTGCTTATCTAGACGACATCTTGATCTACTCCCGCACCGAAGTGGACCATATTCGCTATGTGAGGGCCGTGCTGAGCAGGCTGCTTGAGTACCAGCTGTTCTGCAAACTGGAGAAGTGTGCTTTCCATCAGCGGTCCACCACCTTCCTAGGCTTCACCATCTCCTCCGATGGCCTGACCATGGACCCGCAAAAGGTCCAAGCCGTGACCCAGTGGCCTCAGCCCTCCAGCCTTAAGCAGCTACAGAGCTTCCTGGGCTTTGCCAATTTCTATCGGCGCTTTATCCGTAACTTCAGCACCGTTGTCGCCCCACTGACATCCCTCACCAAACCAGCTAACCTGCCTAAGCCCTTCTGCCTCTCCCCAGGTGCAAAACAGGCATTCCAAGACCTTATCCACCGGTTCACTACGGCCCCCGTCCTGCTCCACCCTGATCCTGCCAGGGATTTTGTGGTGGAGGTGGATGCCTCCAATGTTGGCGCTGGCGCCGTCCTTTCTCAACATGGCCCGGATGGAAAACTTCACCCATGCTGCTATTTTTCAAGGAAATTTTCTCCCACGCAGCAACGGTATGGTGTCGGAGACCGAGAACTCCTGGCCATCAAGTGGGCCTTAGAAGAGTGGCGGCATTGGCTCCTGGGAGCGAAAGACCCTTTTCTGATCTGGACTGATCATCAGAACCTGATCCATATTCGTTCTGCCAAGCAGCTCAACCCAATGCAGGCCCGTTGGGCCTTATTCTTTGAGCCTTACAATTTCCACCTCGCCTACCGCCCTGGTTCCAAGAACGCTAAGGCGGACGCTCTCTCCAGACAGTTCGCCCAGGACGGCCTCACGTCAGACCCTGGACCTATCCTACCTTCTCATTGCTTCGCTGCCCCCCTTCGGTGGCCCTTGGAGGACTCTATCCGGGATGCCCTGAACGCCGAACCACCTCCACCTGACACCCCTGCTGGGAGGCTCTATGTACCATCCCGGTGCCATCAGGAGGCCTTGCTCTGGACTCACTCCTCCCCGCTCTCTGGTCACCCGGGGCCTGACAGGACCCTCCAACTCCTCCGTCGTGCCTTCTGGTGGCCCTCCATGACTCGGGACGTCCGTGAATTCGTTTCCGCCTGTGACACCTGTGCTCGGGCCAAGTCCTCCACTCAGCCTCCCGCTGGCGACCTTCGCCCTCTCCCTGTGCCAGGACGTCCCTGGTCCCATGTCGGCCTTGACTTTGTTACCGGCCTCCCATCCGTGGACGGTCTTGACACCATCCTCACCTTTGTAGACCGGTTTTCAAAGGCGGTGCACCTGGTCGCTCTGGCCGGTCCTCCCTTCCGCCAAACGGACGGCCGAGCTCCTCTTGGACCATGTCGTCCGGCTTCACGGGTTCCCCAAGGACATAGTCTCCGACAGGGGGCCCCAGTTCACCGCCAGGTTCTGGAAAGCCTTTTGCCGCCTGATTGGAGCGTCTCCCAGCCTCTCGTCCGGCTATCACCCTCAGACCAATGGGCAGGTTGAACGGACCAATCAGTGGTTTGATGTCCCAACCGCTGGGGCGCTTCTTGAGGTGCTTCGTCTCCGCCCAACCGTCGCTTTGGCCTCGTTACCTGTTGTGGGCTGAGCTGTCTCATAACCTTCACGTCTCTTCTGCCACCGGTCTCTCGCCCTTTGAAGTCTGTCATGGTTTTCATCCTCCTATCTTCAGCCATCAGGAGGCGGAGGTCGACGTGCCTGCTGCTGAACGGATGGTCCGCCGCTGTCGTCAGGCCTGGATCAAGGCGCGGGCTGCCATTTCCCGAGCCAACGCTCTGTACACCAAGCAGCATCGTCGCCGCCACCGCCCGGGTCATCCTTTTCAGCCGGGGGATCGCGTCTGGCTCTCCACAAGGCACCTGAGGCTCCGCACCGAGTCCAAGAAGCTCACTCCCAGGTTCGTTGGCCCGTACGAGATCACTGCCCGAGCTCAACCCCGTGACTTATCGTCTCCGGCTTCCACTCCGCCATGAAGGTCCATCCGGTTTTCCACGTCTCGCAGCTTAAACGGCGTACTTCCCGCTGGCGACCCCGCCTCCCCGGGGTCGGGGGGTCCAGTATTTGGTGGACTGGGCTGGCTACGGTCCTGATGAGCGCTCCTGGGTGCCGTCCCGCTTCGTCTTGGATCCTTCCCTCATCTCGGATTTCCGTCGCCGCCGTCCTGGACCGTCGGGTGCCGGTCTTCGGGGGGGTCCTGTCAGCTGGTGATCAGCTGATCACGGGGCCGGGTTTAAAAGAGAGACGCCACCCACCTGTTCGGCTCTCAGACATCGTTCTCTTCATGTCAGGAGCTCCGAAACTTTGCCGACATCAGTCTCCGCCTGATTCAGCAACTGTGAGTGTTTTTCCCTTCGATTCTTTTTCTCATCCCGGCTCCGCTCGCTCTCCGTCTGTAACGCCAGTTCCAAAGCCACGCTTCGTGCACTGATCGTTACTAGAATAACTGCGTGTCTGTTCCAACCCACCGCTAGCCTTCGCCGCATTTGGGTCTAGCCAGCACGCCACACGGGCACGCCGAATTACTGTGTGTAATTCGCCCGATCGTGACAGAGCGTAACTTAAAGTAAAGAATCGACCTCATCAGGCTATCTCGATCCGATACCGATGACGACTTGGTATCGATACAATCAATATTTGGATCGATCCGCCGACCACTACTTAAAACCAGAGTACAGAAAACCTGGCACATGCCTTTGACCAACAACTGTTATGTGACGGCTGTGTGCAGACAGGAATAGGACCCAAGGTGCAGACTCCAGAGACAAACTTAAACCGAAACAGCTTTAATGCTGAACTCAAACATAACATAACTGGAAAAAATCAAAATAAACTAACACCGGAGGACTGACAGAACACACAGCTAGGTAAACGGTAGATCGCGACCCGGACACAGAGAAACACAGGGCTTAAATACACAGAGGGAGCAATCAGGGAATGGGTAACAGGAGGGAAACACAGCTGGGGCAAATCAGGCCTAACGAGACAAAGGAAGCAAAACCAGACACATTAACATCAGACATGGACTTTCAAAGTAAAACAGGAAACATAACAGAGACTGAACAAAAGACACAGACTCACATGCAGTCACTACAACAGAGGGAACAGAGACGTGGGACCAGGGCAGACACAGACACTGACTGGACACGGGGATATAGCAACTAAGGATACACAGAGACGCGAACTAGACAAGGGGATACAGCT